>JAURVB010012198.1:0-24248 GCA_033002965.1 Piper betle | reverse complement strand
CCTTCATTAAATTCTCACACCCCATCATCCATTGGTATTTCCTAGGTTCAACGACCCTTTCTCCTTTTTAAAGAATAAATGACGGCTAGGGTTTGTGGAAGCACCCTTTCATCATAATTCCTTTAACCGGGTAATTGGGTAATTAACACGGTCACTTAACCTTTTCACTCAACCTCTTAAATGGTATGGTTCACTTAAATAATGTGTTCTACTCGACTGATTTAACTAGAATCGTCCGATTAGAAATTACTTTTCAATTTAACTGGGTAATTCATACTTAGCCAGCTAAGCAATCGACAAGAACCCCATGCATAAGACGCTAGAGATCTAGCAACTTGGCAAGGCCTCTTCAACAAACCTTGCATGCAAGAATCCTAATAGAAACAAATAAGATGAGGGATGAAATACTCACACAGTAATGGGGAGGTCACCTGGGACGAAGATGACGGAAGAAATACTCCCTCCTCCTGCATATGTATACACTTCAATGATGCCCTCCATTAAATTCTCATACCCCATCATCCATTGGTATTTCCAAGGTTCAACGAGCCCCTTTATTAAATTCTCACACCCCATTATCCATTGGTATTTCATAGGTTCAAAGACCCCTTTATTAAATTCTCACACCCCATCATCCGTTCATGAATAATTATTTTCTAGGTGACCTTAAGTCGAACCATGACCGGTCGACTTGATAACCAACTATATTTGTTCATCTATATTTATTTCATAATATTTAGGTTCGAGTCTTGTAATAAAAATCATGGTTTTAACAATCTCCCTAACTTAGAAATATTTCGTCCCCAGAAATATTATAACAGCAAGATGATAAGCATGATTAATTATATCTTCGGGATCTCAGGCTGCTCCTTCCGCAATTGTAGCACCGACGAGGCTCACTGCATAACCCTGAATGCATCTTGTTGCAATTTTTACATAGTCAATACGGAATCTCCTAAAACTTCCTTTTGCGGTTCCCATCGACCCTCTGTTGATAGTTCTGCTGCTGGTGTTCTGCAGACCTGTTTTTGCTACTACCCTGGTTGGTATTCTTATGTTGCATAGTAGCCTTCCCCTGTTTCTGTGCACAGACATAGTCGTACACCAACTCAGGAGTAGTAACTGCCTCAATCACTTCGGTTATAGTGCCTCTTGGTGCCGTAGCAACCCTATTCTTCAATTCGGTCTTCAACCCCAGAAAAATTTGTCTGCTCTGCCCCGGGCGGTTGCCAGATTGCCCAGCTGCAAATCTCTCCAATTGCAAGAAATTTTTTGCATACTCTTGGACAGAATCATCCCTCTGAGTTACAGTGGCAAATTCTAGTGCTTTCTTCAGGACAACCGACTCAAGAAAATATTGTCCATTGAAAGCTGTTACAAATTCTGCCCAAGGAATGGTCGAAATCTCCCGTTGATGGAACGCAGTCTTCTCCATGGATTTCCACCAAGAGCTGTTACAAATTCCGCCCAAGCCACAGAGAGAGCTCTAAATGCTTTCTCAGTAATGTCCAACCAGCTCTCCGCCTTCATTGGATCAGTCCCACCAATGAATACCTCAGCTCCGTTCCTCCAGAATTTCTCTATAGTGTATTGATCACGGTCGTCCCCAACTGGTAGTACCACTTGTTGGACTACCGGTGGCACTGGGTTTGGAAGTTCCCCTCACTCGCCCGGGTCAGCTATCCCTACCTGCTCTTGGGCGCTCCCCTGGTCCCCATTTGGGACACTACTAGGACCCGCAACCGAATTTGGAGCTCCATTCCTTGTTACCAATCTCGGTAATCGCTGCACTATGTTCTGAATCACAGAACTGGTATTATCTGAAGCCTGTGCAAGTCCCTGTATGGCTGTCAAAATTTAGCCTAACACACTCTCCACGTTCATGTCCGACTGCACAGCTTGGCTTGACTTCCTTCGGGTGCCTGTCATCTAAAATTTATTCCGTTATGGTTGATTAAATTTTTTTCATGCTTACTTTGGTTTGTTAGTGAGTCCACTAATTCCCTAATGACATACCCCATTGGAGAAAGATAAATATTGGACTCTTCAACAAGGTACGTGAGTCATAAGATGTGAGCTTTTGGGAAATGTTGTTTTGATACCACTTGTAACGACCCAGCCCAAAGTGTAAACTAATGGGCCTAAGTCATTTCTTTAAAGTGGGTACCCCGAAGTTAAAGATATATAGTCCATTCCCACTTATAAACAAGATCTTCTCCCAGTAGGTATTAGATATGGGACTAAGTTGAGGGATCTCACAATCCACCCACCTTAGGGAATTTCGTGCCCGAAATGCATATACTTGACCTGTTGCTAGCCCCAGCCCACGACCTTTCTGGCCCGTGACCGGCAGCCTAGCAACCGTCCCTAGTCCAGCCTACCATCTAACACGGAACCAGGTTGCTCTAATACCAACAGTAACAACCCGGCCATTTGTGACAACATTGTGGGCCTAGTTGGCCAGGTGTTACTCACAATTAAGCAAATATGTCTAACATTTTTATAAAAAACATATATAAAGATCCCATAGTCTTAGACCGTTTCCCGGTAGCCACACTTATTTCTCAAATAAATATTAAAAGGAGTCCTCATATTTATTTTTCTCCATGCCCTGGTTGTCAATCACCTACTTTCATATCTGCACACCTGCGGAGGCCATTCTACATTAGTGATTACAACACTAAGTAGTATAATAGATAAAACAAATCAAGTAGATTCCACCATTTCCTTATGTTTATTTTAATATGCGGTGGAGCGATTCCACTATACTCAAAATAATGCGGAGGAGGTATCCGCAGTGATGGGCTATGAGGGTCATGTGTACCCAAGTATAAGATGATAACGTCGTGAACACAGCAGAACAGAATGAGTTATTAGCATTTATAAGATCGTAGCATTAGTTTTAGGCCGTTACCGCGTTAGGACACGTTACGGGCAGTTTGGGTCGGTTGATAGTCCTAGAGCATATCACTAAGATGTTTCAGTGATTGTTTTATTTTCTAGGATTTTCCCCAATTTTCCCCGATATTTTTAGGATTTAATACGACTTGGTAATTATTCTTAGCTCGAGCAGGAGACAAGTCAAGTAATATTTACAAGTTTGCCACCAGCCCTTTTCTTCCTCTCCCCCGACACTTTCTTCTTCCCCTGGCCAAATGCTAGTCGCACCACCCTCCGCTTGTCGTCGCCGCCGCTGTCGCGTTGGCTTGCCACCGATCGTCGCCGACTAGCTCCACCACGGCGTCGCTGTGCGACCCTGACCAGTTCCGGCCACCATTTGGCAGCGTGATGCCGGATCACCGGGCCGAGCGCCGTGCCCACGTCGCGCTTCAGTCGCCGATCGCGCCGCCGGAGACCGTCGTTGATGGGATCCAGCTGTAGCCTCGACACCCTCGACCACACAGCGACTTTTCCCGACCGGAGCGGAGGCCATCGCCTTCCAGGTTGGCTAGATCGAGTCACCAATTGGCGACACCACTGTTTTAGGTATTTTCCAGCTAGCCACCACCTCCGTCGGCCACATCAATATCGTAGATGAGTCGGGCTCGCCAAGCGGGTTCCAATGGTACCCAATACCATTGCATTCCAGCCAGTAGACGCCCCAGGCGGTTGTCACCAGAAAACGGCCGAAACGCACCGGAAAACCGGATTTGATGGAATTCGCCGAATCTTTCGTGGAGCTGATCCAGTCGAACCCGATCAAGCTTCAAACACCGATGAGCGTCAAATACAAGTTCCGGGACGCATGACGAAACCTAGCAGTCGCCGATTGTGACGACAAGAGGTATAATTACCTTTGATTTGATTATTTAAAATTAATGATTGTTAGCACAACATAATAGGATTGATTGATTTACATGATAAAAGTCTGAGCATGAAAGAAGTAATTATATACATGATTTTATTGGTAATGGGTGAATGTAAGTGATCTAATGAGGTAGATCGAATCGGAGCATGATAAGGGATCACGACGTAATTTAGAAGAACACAATAATATTGGTATGAATAGGATGAGTTAGGATTATTCATATTGTGAGATCCCTCAACTTAGTCCCACATCTAATACCTACTGGGAGAAGATCCTGTTTATAAGTGGGAATGGACTAGAGATCTTTAACTTCCGGGGTACCCATTTTAAAGAAATGACTTAGCCCATTACGTTACACTTTGGCTGGGTCGTTACAAATGCTATCAGAGCCGACCTGGTTCCGTGTTAGATGGTGGGATGGACTAGGGACGTTGGCTAGACTGCCGGTCATGGGCCAAAAAGGTCGTGGGCTGGGGCTAGCAACGGGCCAAGACTAGAAACGTTAGTTAGGCTGCCAGTCACGGGCCAAAAAGGACGTGGGCTGGGGCTAGCAACGGGCCAAGAATAGGCATTTCGGGGACGAAATTTCCTAAGGTGGGTGGATTGTGAGATCCCTCAACTTAGTCCCACATCTAATACCTACTGGGAGAAGATCCTGTTTATAAGTGGGAATGGACTAGAGATCTTTAACTTTCGGGGTACCCATTTTAAAGAAATGACTTAGGCCCATTACGTTGCACTTTGGGCTGGGTCGTTACAAATGGTATCAGAGCCGACCTAGTTCCGTGTTAGATGGTGGGGCTGGATTAGAAACGTTGGCTAGGCTGCCGGTCACGGGCCAGAAAGGACGTGGGCTGGGGCTAGCAACTGGCCAAGAATAGGCATTTTAGGGACGAAATTCCCTAAGGTGGGTGGATTGTGAGATCCCTCAACTTAGTCCCACATCTAATACCTACTGGGAGAAGATCCTGTTTATAAGTGGGAATGGACTATAGATCTTTAACTTCCGGGGTACCCATTTTAAAGAAATGACTTAGCCCATTACGTTGCACTTTGGGCTGGGTCGTTACAAATGGTATCAGAGCCGACCTGGTTCCGTGTTAGATGGTGGGATGGACTAGGGACGTTGGCTAGGCTGCCGGTCACGGGCCAAAAAAGGTCACGGGCTGGGGATAGCAACGGGCCAAGACTAGAAACGTTGACTAGGCTGCCGGTCACGGGCCGAAAGGACGTGTGCTGGGGCTAGCAACGGGCCAAGAATAGGCATTTCGGGGACGAAATTTCCTAAGGTGGGTGGATTGTGAGATCCCTCAACTTAGTCCCACATCTAATACCTACTGGGAGAAGATCCTGTTTATAAGTGGGAATGGACTATAGATCTTTAACTTCCGGGGTACCCATTTTAAAGAAATGACTTAGCCCATTACGTTGCACTTTGGGCTGGGTCGTTACACATATTTATGATTATTGATTGTTAGTTGTGATGGATGATTATTATGTTGTGTGCTGATTATGTGACGAGTTTGATGCATCATTTAGTTAGCGGGCGTTAGTATTTAGTTTTGATGTGTACGTACGAAGTAGGAGCCCAGATCTGTTTTGATGAGTTTATTGGTAATGGGCGAGCCTATGCGTGATGACACGCTTGGAGCTTCTACCAAATCTGTTTACGACTCGTCTTTGTTTTACGCTCTTTTCTATTGTATATTTATTTTATTATTTGCAGGACGGGTTAAGTGGCATTTTATTGGATCCCACTTAACTCGGGCCATTTAACTAAACAGTTTTCGTATTTATAACACCTCGAGGATGAGATCCCTTGAGGATGATTTCGGAAACAAGATCCACTACATGTTGCCTTCGGGCCTATTATATAAATCCCTACCCAGCCCTATATATATGTAGTTTTCGCATTTTTAGTGAGATGAGAGATGGAGAAACCGACTGCACGTACCATGAGTCAAAGCGGGCTCTGGATTAGTGCCAACGGACTGTTCCATTCCCGAGGGATCCTGACAACTCTACGTTTGAGTTCCTCACACCCGGTGAACGTGGAGGTTTACGGGCACTGCTTAGTACAGCGCATGTCCATACTTGTGGTTCAAAGGGTACCAAGGGCGACTGCCTGAGAGTACTCGGCCTTCGTGCTCAAGGCCAGGAGAAATATTGAGGTAAGGAGAGGGCTTAGGATTTGAGACCAGAAAATGAAGGAAGAAAATGCCAACAGCGGCATCAACAGTAGCAGATCAGTAAGTTCGGGATGCTACCAGGTCTGCAGCCCAGTGGCTCCTCTATAGTGCCCTTTAGAGTGTTCACGTGGAGTATATGATGTTTTCTTTCATATGAGAGTTTGCTCTCATAGCCAGCTTGTTATAGTTATTTTATTTTCTAGACCAGGTAACACTTGTTACTGACGCGTTTTTATACTATATGTAGGTAATAATCACGAGTTGGAGAAGCCAGTTTGGACGAAGGAGCACTGTTGTCGCTTGCACACATGTCAGTCGATTGAGTGGTTATATTTTGTTATGATATTATTATATTGACGTGATGGTGTGTAATTTAGTTATGCATTCATCAATGCATGACGAGTAATATCTTCCTCTTAAGACGCCGAGATTAGATCTGTGCGAGCTGGGTTCGGGTTAGCCGACCTAACCGGGGCCTATAACCTGCTGGTTCGGTTCGCGAGTGTGGACCGGATTTGGGGTGTTACATCTTTAGCTGGGAGGTGTCTCATCCTCACATAGTTTGACATCATGCTCTATCTGTGGTGATGTAAAGATCTTCGTTGAGTCACAATGGGGTAATGAAAGTCTATATGATAGTGGGGGACTTAAAAATATAGGTAGGTCCATGGACATGTCTCTAAGATCCTCATAATTAGACTCTGCCATAGATGGCCAGCCTATGGATTAGCCAATCAATGGCGAATCTAAGAGACGGCTCCTAAGTGGCTCTAGTTCAATCAACCAACAGTATGCATGTGTTTCTCAATACCATACAGGTCACGCACTTATGAATGGATGGGTTCAAACTACCCAAAGAACCACTATCTCTCCTCGAGTCTATGGGGACTCATATTGAGGTTTGACATGTGTCTCGTCCATTTTTTAGTAGTGTGTGACCTGCCGTCCCATATCAATTTGTAGCACTAATCTTAACTCAATGATTAATACCATTGTGGTAGACTCTCAAGGAAAGCTATTAGTTAAGATGAGCATACACTGTTGACTTTCTAGACTTTCTATCTGGTCAGTGTGGTATAGTGTGACTGAACTTCCTATTTGCGTCGTTCCCACACTTGGGTGAAGCTGTCTCCTTCACACAGGTTTGTCATTGGCTACTTGCACTGTAAGTCCTAAATAGTACCACAAAGGTACCTCCTATTCTCGAGGCAAAGGTTAAATCCTATGTCTCAAGGTAGAGACCTAATCGTGCTAGCGAAGCATAGGGGAAACACTGTCTCCCTAATGGATGCTCCTTCACTAAACCCATCATCTATGTGAAAATTCTAATACGAGTCAAATGTCTCTCTCTGGCTAGGCCAAACTCTAAATGAGTTAAACCGCGTATCTGATCATTTGCTAACCATTTGATTTTTAGACCTTGGTTGTCGGTCACATGTATGCTGTTATGATTACTGAAAAATCTAACCACTATGGTCATCCTATCTGGATATCATACTATCTTATTTTCGTACTTTGTCCATATACCTCCCTAGAAGACACTTTAACAATGTCTGATGATCCTTGTAAGACTGTAACTAACACTATCTTACAATACACATCCAACCAATGAATGCCAGGTCAAGGTGATGGTATGCAAGATGGCTGGTGAAGTCAATCAGGTGCCATTACATCTAAATAATTCTAGTGTGCCTAACTTTCTTCTCTCTTATTGATGTTACAGTAGCTATATCTTGTTCTCAATCTGTGATCCAACTCTACTCCAAAATTATGATATGTTGTTTCCACGTAATGCTAGGAACATCCTCAAGTAGTTGTCCTCCTATAGGGTGAGGTAGTTGCTTGGCCCTTACATCCACAATAACAGCTCCACTCGGTCGGCAGTGGTGCAATATACGAAAGGTGGTTGTAAATAACGGATTGCAATTGTGCGCAGTCAGTCGGTGGTAGTGTATCTAGGTTGGTGGTTGGGCAACTTAGACGATGGTTGTGCATTACACACTGCAGTCGTGCTATTGGACAGTGTTTGTCCAACTCGGACAGTGATTGTGCTACTCATGCGGCAGTTGTGCTATCTAGGTGCCGAAGCCTGATCCTGATCATATACATCATGAACCCATTACTGTCTCTTGCATGTTCATCTCTATATGTTGGTCTTCCTAGAGGTAACTTCTATTATCTTGGCTTAGGTTATCCAACCATGCGTGTGTCATCTGGAGTGGTCTGGATCATAGGGGTGACATATACGATGGAAAGATAATGTTGAGCCCACACTGGTCTCGTATAATCTGGAGTAACTATTCCCGTAAGTACTGATTGGTTCTCAATAGCAGTCACTGATCTGGCCTTGGCAGATCGAGTGAAATCTGATCAACCTTCTAAATCCGTGGTTAAAGGTAATCTTGCTTATCCTCATTGTGTTCATTCCTTTGTCTAGTGAAGAGTAACCACCAATACTATTGGGACATACATACACTAGTGGAAGAGGGGGAGGCGGTGAAGTGTCAATGGGACTGTAGATCCACCTCGCTACTTATCGTCATCCACCACTATCTCCTAGAAGTGGTCCATCTCAAGTAACTTATCCAAACTTTCATCTATATTCCAAGTACTTCAGTCACTCCACTTTCATAGCCACATCCTTCATATATAGGGATATGTCTGAAGGTCCAAGTTCTCCAAGGTAGACCATTGACCATGCCTAATGGATCAATTGAAGACACTTGATGGTCCACGCTCATATATGACAAAACTGTCTTAGTATTGTCCATACTCCAAGCTCCCTACTAGTGTCATCTCTGATGACTCTGTCCAAAAATGTATACCCATGTCTCTAGGAAGGACTGATGTGGTGAGATGAGAAAGATAGGCAAGTGCTCCAGTGTGGTCAACAAAATTTTATATATTCCTGGTCACCATCCAATTCAACCTTAGCCTACTGAATATGTAGATACTCTTACCCCGTTCAAATCACTGGTATGGTAAAAGAAAAAGTGTGCCTTAGAACTTATCATGGCATGCCTACGAGATCTATGCTGGCATCTACTAAAATTATGATCACATATCCATCTCATCATTTCTATAAACACTGAAAAAATACCAAATGAAATACCTGTAGATTTGGCAAAGGATAGCTCCAAAACTTTGGCTCAAAATAGAAGTCTTCCATATCAATAGACCAATACATGGTTTTATACCTATTTTAACACCCCGATTATGATTCCCCTAAGAACTGGTTCAGAAATGTTACGATCAAGTTGAGTCATGTCTAATATTGTTAATTAGTAAGACTTGATCGATAAAATTGAATGAAATAACCCTCTTGGTGTCATGAGAATGGAAGACGTTGTCAAATAAGCATCAAAACGCATCAAATATAAATAAATGCCAAAAACTAAATACCCTGTTGAGCTCAACTGTGGGGAGGTATCCGCTGTGATCCGCACACCCCGGCCGTAGCCCTTTTTGTGTGGAGGCTACCACTACCGTCTCCAGTGCCAGTGCCTCGCACGACCCAGGCCGTAGCCTTTTTGTGGGGAAGCTATCACTGCACTCAGGTGATTGCTACGCCCCGTTTGTGGGGAAGCTCTCACTACCAATTCTAGTGCCAGTGCCTCGCACACCCCGGCCGTAGCCTTTTTATTGGGAGGCTATCACTGCACTCCAGTGCCAGTGCCTTGCACACCCCGGCCGTAGCCTTTTTATGGGGAGGCTATCACTGCACTCAGGTGATTGCTATGCCCCGTTTGTGGGGAAGCTCTCACTGCCAACTCTAGTGCCAGTGCCTCACACACCCCGGCCATAGCCTTTTTATTGGGAGGCTATCACTGCACTCCAGTGCGATGGAGGAATCACTGTGCCTTGCTCACCCCGGCCGTAGCCTTTTTATGGGGCGGCTATCACTACTCCAAAACAATGTTAATGCATTACAAACTTTACGCACATAATACGACCCAGTGTCGGACTGAGTCAATTCTTTGACCCCAGTTGCACTCGGTGCATGGTGGTCGAATCTGGGCTCAGGCCGACCTAGGCTACCAACAAGGAAAATATGATGTTCTACCTATTATACGTACCTGACTTGTGATTTTGTCTGACTGTGACCAGTGAACCCTAATCTGAATGAGGGCATAAAATTATACATTAGTATAATTTTATTTTGCATGAACCTACATGCAACTTACATGACTAATATACTATCAATTTTAAATGATGTAATTAGTTCATGTTAGTCTTCATTTGATATTAAATTTTCAGCAATTCTAATGATAATTAATTATTAATTATCCCCATCCAAATCCCCATTATCTAATTGATAATTTAATTATTAACGCGTCCCATTCTTAATTCTTTTGTATTTACCCTATATTCTAACTCAACCGCATCGAGTTCTCCCATACTTACCTGGTTGTCATTCTACTTTAACAATTCATTTAACGACCCCAAAGCTCCCAGCTTTATTGTAATCAACCCGTGAAAACGGGTATTTTCACCATGCATGGCGACCAACCAGTAACGTGGCGGCCTCCATTTGCTGCCATGGCGTCTCCAACTTGGCCACCACATGTGTAACGACCCGCCATTTTTCACGATATTGTGGGCCTAACTGGCTAGGTGTTACTCAAAAGTAAAGTAATTATGTCAAACATTTTTTATAAATAATAACATATATAAAGATCCCACAGTCTTGGACCGTTTCCCAGCAGCCACACTTATTTCTCAATTAAATAAAAAAGGAGTCCTCATATTTATTTTGCTCCATACTCTGGATGTCAATCACCTAATCTCGTATCTGCACACCTGCGGAGGCAATTCCGCGTTAGTGATTACAACACTAAGTAGTATAATAGATAAAACAAAACAAGTACATTCCACTATTTCCTTATGTTTATTTTAATATGCGGTGGAGCGATTCCGCTATACTCCAAAACAATGCGGAGGAGGTATCCGCTGTGATCCGCACACCCCGGCCGTAGCCTTTTTTATGGGGAGGCTACCACTACCGTCTCCAGTGCCAGTGCCTTGCACACCCCGGCCGTAGCCTTTTTGTGGGGTAGCTATCACTGCACTCAGGTGATTGCTATGCCCCGTTTGTGGGGAAGCTCTCACTACCAATTCTAGTGCCAGTGCCTCGCACACCCCGGCCGTAGCCTTTTTATGGGGCGGCTATCACTGCACTCCAGTGCCAATGCCTTGCACACCCCGGCCGTAGCCTTTTTGTGGGGCGGCTATCACTGCACTCAGGTGATTGCTATGCCCCGTTTGTGGGGAAGCTCTCACTGCCAACTCTAGTGCCAGTGCCTCACACACCCCGGCCGTAGCCTTTTTATGGGGCGGCTATCACTGCACTCCAGTGCCAGTGCCTCACACACCCCGGCCGTAGCCTTTTTATGGGGCGGCTATCACTGCACTCCAGTGCGATGGAGGAATCGTTGTGCCTCACTCACCCCGGCCGTAGCCTTTTTATGGGGTGGCTATCACTACTCCAAAACAATGTCGATGCATTACAAAATTCACGCACATAACACGACCCAGTGTCGGACTGAGTCAATTCATTGACCCCGGTTGCACTCGGTGCATGGTAGTCGAATCTGGGCTCAGGCCGACCTAGGCTACCAACAAGGAAAATACGATGTTCTACCTATTATACGTACCTGACTTGTGGGTTCGTCCGACTGTAATCCACTAACCCTAATATGAATGAGGGCATAAAATTATACATTAGTATAATTTTACTCGCGTCGAAAATGCACGCAACTAAATATTTAATATATGCCACATTAATTAATTTATTTAATTCAATAAGGTTCAACACTTCTTTATTTAATTAATTATGCTATCTCGTGATTTCTACACGATTATCTTTTATTGATCCATTATTTTACTTTACGAATTTATTATAAGAATAATCGTTTTATTTATCAAATATAAATTTTATATGATAAAGGTGAAGTCTTTATTAAATATTCCTCATAACTCTTCAATTTAAGTTAATCGCTTTTAATAAGCCGATTAATTAATTACCGTTTATCCTGATCGAAATTTATTAATTTCATGTAATAATTTATAAATTTATTATTTTGGCCACTTAACTCGTATCCCTTTAAATTAATTATTTTAATGATTTTAATACGAGTTGGTATTATTATTATGATTTTTAACTCAACCCGTATCGAGTCAAACAGAAATTACAAAACTGCCATCCTCTTCTTCTTCTTCTTCTTCTTCTCGTCAGTCTACCCAAAACCAGTCTTCTTCTTCTTTCCCGTCAGCCTTTCTCTTCTCCACCCAAAACCACTCCAACCTCTTCTCCTTCGACCCAAATCCAGATCATGTCCTTCACCAATTGTTTCCCTTCCCTAGCAATCCAATTGGCAGCAACTATCCAGGGCGACCTTGTTCTGCACCACCAAGGCGACTAACCAGCAGCCATGGCGACCTCGACCTGCTGCTATGGCGACTCCGACGTGGCCAGCAGCACCGCCCAAGGCGACCCCTTCTTCCCGCACAACAACCCAACGCCCAGAAGAAGAGAAACACTACACTGCTGCGTGTTATATGCAACTGTTTGTGACACAATCGCCATGGTGCTGTTGCTGCAATTCAGCAGGACGTGCTACCATCCTTGGCCATAAATTCTATGAAATCTAACTTATAATTACTACAACATGCATAAGGACGTTGATGCAGCAACTGATCAGCAAAAGATTATGACTTGTCGCTGTAATTAATCACAAGCAACCAAGAATTGCTGCACGGCAGCAATTTACATTCCTGGGTGGATTTCTGGTTCTAGTCCAGTTTAATTCTCCTTTTTCTTGTTGATTTCAGGTTTTAGTTTCCATGATTATCTAGTTTATTATAATTTTTATCATATGTATGCATGCAAACTAAGAAGAAGAGAGGAAGAAACTTACCAGAACAAGGGGAAACCGGCGTCTGTCCAAAGAGACTTATGTGAATGACGCCCCCTCCTTCTCCTTATATAATGAAAGAAGGCCTAGGGTATATGAAAACACACTTCGTTGCCGGGTAAATGGGTAAGTGATACGGTTCACTTTACTAGTTTAAACGGTTAAATGGTATGGTTTTACTTAACCGGGTAAAAATACTTAACCGGTTAACTAATACTTTCCACTTGACCGGGTAATTAATAATTAACCGGGTAGCGGGTAAATAATTTAAATAAATTCATGGATACCAACGTTCGATCCCACCGCGTCGAATATATATATATATATATATTTTCCGGGTCTTTACAATCTCCCCAACTTAGAAATATTTCGTCCCTGAAATATGATAGTATTCCCAAGGACATCCATCTTCGGTATAAGTTCATGTTACAACAATTACACAGATTTTATGCTACAAACAGGTTAGGATATTTTTTGGCCATTTCTTGTTCAGTCTCCCATGTAGCTTCTTCTGATCCCTGATTTCTCCATAATACCTTTACCAAAGGGATCTCCTTGCTACGGAGTGTCTTTGTTTCCCTTGCCAAGATTCGAATCGGTTTTTCCTCGTAGGTTAAATCCGATTGTAGCTCTAAATCTGCAAAATTTGTGATAATGTGATTCTCATCTCGTACATATTTCTTTAGCATTGACACATGAAAGACATTGTGTACACCATCAAGGCTTGGTGGTAATGCTAATCTATATGCACAACTTCCGATTCGATCCAAAATTGGAAATGGTCCTATGAATCTTGGCTTCAACTTCCCTGATGTTCTAAATCTGATCACTCCCTTTTTAGGTGAGGTCTTAAGGTAGACGAACTCCCCAACTTGGAATTCTAAGTCCTTCCTTCGAGTATCAGCATAACTTTTCTGCCGATCCTGAGCTGCCTTAAGCCTTTGCTGGATGAGTTGCACCTTTTCAGCTGCTTCTCTCACCATCTCTGGCCCGACTATAACCATCTCTGTAGACTCCAACCAGCATGATGGAGATCGACAAGGCCTACCGTATAAGGCTTCAAACGGTGCCATTCCTATACTTGGTCTTTACAACATGGCAACCCCCAACCAGTCCTTGGCGACCCCATTCCGGCCACCCAATCAGCGAACCCCGACCTGACCATGGTGACTCCATTTCGGTCACATAATCAGCCCATGACCCATGGCGTCTAACCTTGTCGGCCACATAAACAACACCTGACCAGACCCATGACGACTACTCTAGTCGGCCACATAAACTATAACGATTCAGCCCAAAATGCAACGCAATAGGCTAAGTCATTTCTTTAAAATAGTTACCCCGAAAGTTAAAGATATATAGTCCATTCCCACTTATAAATAGGATCTTATCCCAGTAGGTATTAGATGTGGGACTAAGTTGAGGGATCTCACAATCCACCCACCTTAGGAGATTTCGTCCCCGAAATGCCTATTCTTGGCCTGTTGCTAGCCCTAGCCCACGACCTTTCTGGCCCGTGGCCAGCAGCTTAGCCAACGTTTCTAATCCAGTCCACCATCTAACACGGAACCAGGTCGACTCTGATACCATTTGTAACGACCCAGCCCAAAGTGCAACGTAATGGGCTAAGTCATTTCTTTAAAATGGTTACCCCGAAAGTTAAAGATCTATTGTCCATTCCCACTTATAAACATGATCTTCTCCTAGTAGGTATTAGATGTGGGACTAAGTTGAGGGATCTCACAATAGTCAGTCACAGATATCCGAAGTTTCCTTGGACTAGCAGGTTACTATCGGAAGTTCATTAAAGATTTCTCCTTGGTGGCATCGCCAATGACTAAGCTTACATGCAAGGGAATCAAGTTCGAATGGAGTAACAAGTGTGAGGAGAGTTTCCAATCTTTGAAGAAGAGTTTAACTAATGCACCAGTTATGACTATACCATATGGCAATGAAGGATTCATGGTCTTCAGAGATGCATCTCTAGTGGGGTTAGGATGTGTCCTTATGCAAGATGGTAAGGTGGGTGGCTTACGCCTATCGCCAATTGAAGATTTATGAGCAAAATTATGCAACCCAAGACTTGGAACTGGTTATCTCTAATGAATTGGTGGACCGAGTTAAGCTAACACAAATGGAAGATGAGAAGTTGAATGAAATGTTGGACAAAAACTCCCAACATGGTAGTAGATTCCAACAGTGTAATCAGATTTAGAGGGAGGTTGTGTGTACCCAACAATGATGCATTAAAGCGAGATATCCTGGAGGAAGCTCATCGTTCAAGGTTCTCAATACACCCTTGTGTTACAAAGATGTACCAGGACTTAAAACGAACCTACTGGTGGAATGGGATGAAGAGGGATGTGGTGGATTTTGTTTCCAAGTGTCAGACGTGCCAATTGATCAAAGCCCAACATCAACTACCCGGTGGATTATTACAACCTTTAGAGATACCTACCTGGAAATGGGAGCGTGTCACATGTGATTTTATTACTAAACTCCCAAGGACTTTGAAGAGACATGACTCTATATGGGTAGTTGTGGACCGTTTGACTAAGGCAGCTCACTTTATCCCGACAAAATCAATTAGGACAGCGGAATACTTAGCAGAACTGTACATAAATAACATTGTCAGGCTACATGGAATTCCAAAGGAGATAGTCTCTGACAGAGATCCCCTATTCACGTCACATTTTTGGGAAGTTTTCCAAAAAGCTATGGGGACCCAAATCAAGTTAAGTACAGCATATCACCCCCAAACTGATGGTCAGAGTGAGAGGACCAATCAAACCTTGGAGGATTTGTTGAGAGCTTGCATCCTCGACTGGGGAGGAGATTGGGAGAAACACTTAGCCTTGGCTGAATTCACCTATAATAACTCTTACCAAGCCAGTATAGGAATGGCACCGTTTGAAGCTTTATACGGTAGGCCTTGTCGATCTCCATCATGCTGGTTGGAGTCTACAGAGATGGTTATAGTCGGGCCAGAGATGGTGAGAGAAGCAGCTGAAAAGGTGCAACTCATCCAGCAAAGGCTTAAGGCAGCTCAGGATCGGCAGAAAAGTTATGCTGACACTCGAAGGAAGGACTTAGAATTCCAAGTTGGGGAGTTCGTCTACCTTAAGACCTCACCTAAGAAGGGAGTGATCAGATTTAGAACATCAGGGAAGTTGAAGCCAAGATTCATAGGACCATTTCGAATTCTAGATCGAATCGGAAGTTGTGCATATAGATTAGCATTACCACCAAGCCTTGATGGTGTACACAATGTGTTTCATGTGTCAATGCTAAAGAAATATGTACGAGATGAGAATCACATTATCACAAATTTTGCAGATTTAGAGCTGCAATCGGATTTAACCTACGAGGAAAAACCGATTCGCATCTTGGCAAGGGAAACAAAGACACTCCGTAACAAGGAGATCCCTTTGGTAAAGGTATTATGGAGAAATCAGGATCAGAAGAAGCTACATGGGAGACTGAACAGGAAATGGCCAGAAAATATCCTAGCCTGTTTGTAGCATAAGTCCGTGTAATTGTTGTAACATGAACTTATACCGGAGATGTACTTAGTCATGAACATCCTATTTATGCTAGGATATTTCGGGACGAAATAATTCTAAGTTGGGGAGATTATGAAGACCTGGAAAAAATATATATATTATAAAATAATAAATATATATATATATAATAATAATAACGTTCGAGCGGTGGGATTGATCGTGGGGAAAAATTTTCGTTAGCCGGTTAGGGTTCAATTGAAAGTAATTTCTAACCGGACGATTCTAGTTGAATCGGTCAAGTCGACCACATTATTTATCCATTTAACCATTTAAGTGAATCATACCATGTACCCGTTTAAGAGGTTAAGTGAAATGGTTAAGTTAACCGTATTGATTACCTAATTGCCCGAATTAAGGAATTGCGGTGAAAGGGTGTTTCCACAAACCCTAGCTGTCATTTCATTGTAACGACCCGCCATTTGTCACAACATTGTAGGCCTAGCTGGGCACGGTGTTACTCAAAATTGAAGCAAATATGTCAGATCATTTTTTTAACAAAAACATATATAAAGATCCCATAGTCTTGGACCGTTTCCCAGTAGCCACACTTATTTCTCAAACAGTAAAAAGAAAGGAGTCCTCATATTTATTTTGCTCCATGCTCTGGTTGTCAATTCCGCGTTAGTGATTACAACACTAAGTAGTATAATAGATAAAACAAAACAAGTACATTCCACTATTTCCTTAAGTTTATTTTAATATGAGGTGGAGCGATTCCGCTGTACTCCAAAACAATGCGGAGGAGGTATCCGCTGTGATCCGCACACCCCAGCCATAGCCATTTTGTAGGGAGGCTACCACTACCGTCTCCGGTGCCAGTGCCTCACACACCCCGGCCGTAGCCTTTTTGTAGGGTAGCTATCACTGCACTCAGGTGATTGCTGCGCCCCATTTTTGGGGAAGCTCTCTCTACCAATTTTAGTGCCAGTGCCTCGCACACCCCGGCCGTAGCCTTTTAATGGGGAGGCTATCACTGCACTCCAGTGCCAGTGCCTTGCACACCCCAGCCGTAGCCTTTTTATTGGGAGGCTATCACTGCACTCAGGTGATTGCTATGCCCCGTTTGTGGGGAAGCTCTCACTACTAACTCTAGTACCAGTACCTCACACACCCCGGCCATAGCCTTTTTATGGGGCGGCTATCACTGCACTCCAGTGCGATGGAGGAATCGATGTGCCTCACTCACCCCGGCCGTAGCCTTTTTATGGGGCGGTTACCACTACTCCAAAACAATGTCGATGCATTACACAATTTACGCACAGAATACGACCCAGTGTCGGACTGAGTCAATTCTTTGGCCCCGGTTGCACTCGTTGCATGGTGGTCGAATCTGGGCTTAGGCCGACTTAGGCTACCAAAAGGAAAATACGATGTTCTACCTATTATACGTTAACCCTAATCTGAATAAGGGCATAAAATTATACATTAGTATAATTTTATTTTGCATGAACCTACATGCAACTACATGACTAATATACTATCAATTTTAAATGATGTAATTAGTTCATGTTTGTCTTTATTTCTTATTAAATTTTCAGCAATTGTAATGATAATTAATTATTAATTATCCCCATCCAAATCCCCATTATCTAATTGATAATTCAATTATTAACATATCCCATACTTTAGTCTTTTGTATTTACCTTATATTCTAACCCAACCGCATCGAGTTCTCCTATATTGACCTGGTTGCCATCCCACTTTAACAATTCCTTTAACAACCCCAAAGTTCCCAGCTTTATTGTAATCAACCAGCAAAAGCCGGTATTTTCACCATGCATGACGACCAACCAATAATGTGGCGGCCTCCATTTGCTGTTATGGCGTCACCAAATTGGCCACTACATGGCAACCCTCAACCAGTCCCTGGTGACCACATCCTGGCCACCCAAACAGCAACCCCGACCAGACCCATGGCGTGTAAAGACCCGGAAAAAAAATCCATTAGCTAGTTAAGTATGAATTACCCGGGTAAATTGAAAAATAATTTCTAATCGGACGACTCTAGTTGAATCGTTCGAGTCGAACACATTAATTATCCATTTAACCATTTAAGTGCACTATACCATATGCCCATTTAAGAGGTTGAGTGAAAAGGTGAAGTGAACCGTGTTAATTACCCAATTACCCGGTTAAAGGAATTATGGTGAAGGGTGCTTCCACAAACCCTAGCCGTCATTTATTCTTTATAAAAGGAGAAGGGGAGGGCGTCATCTCCATCTAACCATTTAAGTGAACCATACCATGTACCCATTTAAGAGGTTAAGTGAATTATTTATCCATTTAACCATTTAAGTGAATCATACCATGTACCCGTTTAAGAGGTTAAGTAAAATGGTTAAGTGAACCGTATTGATTACCCAATTACCCAATTAATGGAATTGCGGTGAAAGGGAGTTTCCACAAACCGTAGCCGTCATTTCATTCTTTGTAAAAGGAGAAGGGGAGGGCGTCTTCTACATCTTTCTCCTCCTTGGACAGATGCTGGCTTTCCTCCTTCTGCTCGGGTAATTCCTTTTCCTTTCTTTTTCTTTTGTTGCATGCATACACATATTGCATAAATCATAAACATGTTAAACATAAGAATCAAATGAGAAATCAACAAGGGAAGAAGAAAACCAGGAGGACGTCCTGCAGTTTTTGCAGCAGCAACAACACCATCCTCCATCCTTGTGAGTAGGGTTGACTTGCAGGAAGTAGGGAGTGTTCCCAGCGGTGTTGCTGGCCGGACGGAGTCGCCTTGGGTGGCCGAGTCAGACCGGCGGGGAGAGATGTAAATCAGGAAGTGTAGGGAGACCAGGTTGGTGTTGATTGGGTGGTGTTGCTGGCTAGACATGGATCCGCTAAGGAAAGGGCAGACTGGTCGTCACTTGGGGTGGTGCTGGTCGTCACCTTGATGGGGCAGGACATGGTCGCCATCGCTGCTGGTCGGCCACCATGAATGGTGAAATTAAGGTCCCCATGTAGGGTGTAGTCCGAGTTCCATGAGACAGCAGCGGATAAAGGTTGGATCTTTGGTGTTTTTCCAATCAAATTAGTGGGGTAGATAGAAGATGGGGTCTGAGATTGGGTGGAAGGAAAAGAAGACGGCCTGGTCGGGTGCTGTTTATGTGGCTGACTAGAATAGTCGCCATGGGTCTGGGTGGGGTTGCGGTTTGGGTGGCCAGGATGGGGTCACCAAGGACTGGTTGAGGTTTGTAGTGAGAGCTTCCCCACAAATGGGGCACAGTAATCACCTGAGTGCAGTGATAACTACCCCACAAAAGGCTACGGTCGGGGTGTGTGAGGCACTGGCACTGAGACGGTAGTGGTAGCCTCCCACAAAAGGGCTACGGCCAGAGTGTGCGGATCACAACCATCTATGATCCGCACACCCCAGCCGTAGCCTTTTTTGTGGGCAGGCTACCACTACCGTCTCCAGTGCCAGTGCCTCGCACACCCCGGCCGTAGCCTTTTTGTGGGGTAGCTATCACTGCACTCGGGTGATTGCTATGCCCCGTTTGTGGGGAAGCTCTCACTACCAATTCTAGTGCCTCTGCCTCGCACACCCCGGCCGTAGCCTTTTTATTGGGAGGATATCACTGCACTCCCGTGCCAATGCCTTGCACACCCCGGCCATAGCCTTTTTGTGGGGCGGCTATCACTGCACTCAGGTGATTGCTATGCCCCGTTTGTGGGGAAGCTCTCACTGCCAACTCTAGTGCCAGTGCCTCACACACCCCGGTCGTAGCCTTTTTATAGGGCGGCTATCACTGCACTCCACTGCCAGTGCCTCACACACCCCGACCGTAGCCTTTTTATGGGGCGGCTATCACTGCACTCCAGTGCGATGGAGGAATCGCTGTGCCTCGCTCACCCCGGCCGTAGCCTTTTTATGGGGCGGCTATCACTACTCGAAAACAATGTCGATGCATTACATAACTTACGCACATAATACGACCCCGTGTCGGACTGAGTCAATTCTTTGACCCCGGTTGCACTCGGTGCATGGTGGTCGAATCTGGGCTCAGGCCGACCTAGGCTACCAACAAGGAAAATACGATGTTCTACCTATTATACGTACCTGACTTATGGGTTCGTCCGACTGTAATCCGCTAACCCTAATATGAATGAGGGCATAAAATTATACATTAGTATAATTTTACTCGCGTCGAAAATGCACGCAACTAAATATTTAATATATGCCACATTAATTAATTTATTTAATTCAATAAGGTTCAACACTTCTTTATTTAATTAATTATGCTATCTCGTGATTTCTACACGATTATCTTTTATTGATCCATTATTTTACTTTACGAATTTATTATAAGAATAATCGTTTTATTTATCAAATATAAATTTTATATGATAAAGGTGAAGTCTTTATTAAATATTCCTCATAACTCTTCAATTTAGGTTAATCGCTTTTAATAAGCCGATTAATTAATTACCGTTTATCCTGATCGAAAGTTATTAATTTCATGTAATAATTTATAAATTTATTATTTTGGCCACTTAACTCGTATCCCTCTAAATTAATTATTTTAATGATTTTAATACAAGTTGGTATTATTATTATTATGATTTTTAACTCAACCCGTATCGAGTCAAACAGAAATTACAAAACTGCCATCCTCTTCTTCTTCTTCTTCTTCTTTCCCGTCAGTCTACCCAAAACCAGTCATCTTCTTCTTCTTTCCCGTCAGCCTTTCTCTTCTCCACCCAAAACCACTCCAACCTCTTCTCCTTCGACCCAAAGACAGATCATGTCCTTCACTAATTGTTTCCCTTCCTAGCAGTCCAATTGGCAGCAACTATCTAGGGCGACCTTGTTCTGCACCACCAAGGCGACTAACCAGCAGCCATGGCGACCTCGACCTGCTGCTATGGCAACTCCGACGATGGCCAGAAGCACCGCTGCTTGTTATATGCAACTGTTTGTGACACAATCGCCATGGTGCTGTTGCTGCAATTCAGCATGACGTGCTACGATCCTTGGCCATAAATTCTATGAAATCTAACCTATAATTACTACAACATGCATAAGGACGTTGATGCAGCAACTGATCAGCAAAAGATGATGACTTGTCGCTGTAATTAATCACAAGCAACCAAGAATTGCTGTACGGCAGCAATTTACATTCCTGGGTGGATTTGTGGTTCTAGTCCAGTTTAATTCTCCATTTTCTTGTTGATTTCATGTTTTAGTGTCCATGATTATCTAGTTTATTATAATTTTTATCATATGTATGCATGCAAACTAAGAAGAAGAGAGGAAGAAACTTACCAGATCAAGGGGAAACCGGTGTCTGTCCAAAGAGACTTATGTGAATGACGCCCCCCTCCTTCTCCTTATATAATGAAAGAAGGCCTAGGGTATACGAAAACACACTTCGTTGCCGGGTAAATTGGTAAGTGATATGGTTCACTTTACTAGTTTAAACGGTTAAATGGTATGGTTTTACTTAACCGGGTAAAAATATTTAACCAGTTAACTAATACTTTCCACTTGACTGGGTAATTAATAATTAACCAGGTAGCGGGAAAATAATTTAAATAAATTCATGGATACCAACGTTCGATCCCACCGCGTCGAATAAATAAATAAATAAATAAATAAATAAATAAATATATATATATATATATATATATATATATATATATCTCTTCCGGGTCTTTACAATCTCCCCAACTTAGAAATATTTCGTCCCTGAAATATGATAGTATTCCCAAGGACATCCATCAAGTATTCTATCCACCGTCTCTGTCGAAGGTTAAGGTCATTCAGGGTGAAGATATACTTCAAACTTTGATGGTCGGTGAAAACTTCGAACTGGGCCCCATACAAGTAATGCCTCCAAATCTTTAGGGGAAAAACTACGGCTGCCAGTTCCAAGTCATGGGTCACATAATTTTGCTCGTGAATCTTAAATTGGCGAGAGGCGTAAGCCACCACCTTACCATCTTGCATAAGGTGTAACAACCCGGCCCAAATTTCAACGTAATGGGCTGTAACGACCCGCCTTTTTCACGATATTGTGGGCCTAACTGGCTAGGTGTTACTCAAAAGTAAGTAATTATGTCAAACATTTTTGTATAAATAAATAATAACATATATAAAGATCCCACAGTCTTGGACCGTTTCCCAGCAGCCACACTTATTTCTCAATTTAAAAGAAAAGGAGTCCTCATATTTATTTTGCTCCATACTCTGGATGTCAATCACCTAATCTCTTATCTGCACACCTGCGGAGGCAATTCCGCGTTAGTGATTACAACACTAAGTAGTATAATAGATAAAACAAAACAAGTACATTCCACTATTTCCTTATGTTTATTTTAATATGCGGTGGAGCAATTCCGCTATACTCCAAAACAATGCGGAGGAGGTATCCGCTGTGATCCGCACACCCCGGCCGTAGCCTTTTTTGTGGGGAGGCTACCACTACCGTCTCCAGTGCCAGTGCCTCGCACACCCCGGCCGTAGCCTTTTTGTGGGGTAGCTATCACTGCACTCAGGTGATTGCTATGCCCCGTTTGTGGGGAAGCTCTCACTACCAATTCTAGTGCCAGTGCCTTGCACACCCCGGCCGTAGCCTTTTTTATGGGGCGGCTATCACTGCACTCTAAGTGACTATGCCCTGTGATTGCTACACCCGTTTGTGGGGAAGCTCTCACTGCCAACTCTAGTGCCAGTGCCTCACACACCCCGGCCGTAGCCTTTTTATGGGGCGGCTATCACTGCACTCCAGTGTCAGTGCCTCACACACCCCGGCCGTAGCCTTTTTATGGGGCGGCTATCACTGCACTCTAGTGCGATGGAGGAATCGCTGTGCCTCACTCACCCCGGCCGTAGCCTTTTTATGGGGCGGCTATCACTACTCCAAAACAATGTCGATGCATTACACAATTTACGCACATAATACGACCCAGTGTCGGACTGAGTCAATTCTTTGACCCCGGTTGCACTTGGTGCATGGTGGTCGAATCTGGGCTCAGGCCGACCTAGGCTACTAAAAAGGAAAGTATGATGTTCTATCTATTATACGTACCTGATTTGTGATTACGTCTGACTGTGACCCGTGAACCCTAATACAGTAATGGGGAGGTCGCCTGGGACGGAGATGAGGGATGAAATACTCACACAGTAATGGGGAGGTTGCCTGGGACGGAGATGAGGGATGAAATACTCCCTCCTCCTGCATATATATACACTTCAACCATTCCCTCCATTAAATTCTCATACCCCATCATCCATTGGTATTTCCTAGGTTCAACGACCCCTTCATTAAATTCTCACACCCCATCATCCATTGGTATTTCCTAGGTTCAACGACCCCTTCATTAAATTCTCACACCCCATCATCCATTGGTATTTCCTAGGTTCAACGACCCATTCTCCTTTTATAATGAAAGAAGGCCTAGGGTATATGAAAACACACTTCGTTGCCGGGTAAATGGGTAAGTGATACGGTTCACTTTACTAGTTTAAACGGTTAAATGGTATGGTTTTACTTAACCGGGTAAAAATACTTAACCGGTTAACTAATACTTTCCACTTGACCGGGTAATTAATAATTAACCAGGTAGCGGGTAAATAATTTAAATAAACTCATGGATACCAACATTCGATCCCACCGCGTCGAATATATATATAGATATATATATATATATATTTTCCGGGTCTTTACAATCTCCCCAACTTAGAATTATTTCGTCCCCGAAATATCATAGCATAAATCGGATTTACACAAATTTTATGCTACAAACAGGCTAGGATATTTTCTGGCTT
>JAURVB010012195.1:0-14306 GCA_033002965.1 Piper betle | reverse complement strand
ACTCGAGTCACGGGTTTTACAGATAAGCCATTGGATTATCTTACACACACACACACACAAGAGCTTTCTTTTGGATGTGATTGATGAAAGGGAATTTCTGATTTGATTGACATCTTGTTGACTCTTGAGGGTTTGATTGAGAATCATATGAGAACATAATGGGGACTAAGTATTTTTGTATAGTAAAATTTTCTTTGTTATGATATTTTGCTCGGGACGCGCAAAAGTTTAAGTTTGGGGGTGTGTTAAGCGTTTAAAATATATAATATTTACCTATGTTTTTAATATGATTTTGTACTTCCCGGGTATAAATATTATTAATTAAGTAATATTTTACTTAATTTTTTAGTTAATTAATATTTTATTATTTATACTTAATTTTGGTGTTTCAATGCAGAAAAAGATGAATAAATTAAGCTTTGGATTTGATTGGTCATGACACTTGGCCCTACCCAATGGTTACAATTCATGGTGTTCAATGGAGTCGAACAGTTGGAAACTTGAAGGGACATTATAATTAATTAGATTACGTCGATTTGTGAACACCCTCTTCGAATTCTTGTATCTCTACTTCTATATAAAGGGGTGGTCATTTGTTGTTGATCATATCTCATCTCTTGGCTTCAGATTGTAGTAGAAGTAGTAGTTTTAGTTTTTGTAATTTCTTTCTCTTTCATAATAAAAGTTAGTTTCTTCTTTATATTGTTTTCTTTATATTGTTTTCTATTTTTATTATGGAGTAGTCTATTATTTCGTTCTAGAGAAGAATGGAACTTAACATGATTTAATTGAATTTATTTCAAGCTTTTACTCTTTTATTCAATCGGAATGTTTGAATTATCATATTCTTAATGCTAAGAATAGATTGATCACCTATTTCTTAGATCATGAGGTTTAATTAGATTTCGGGAGAAATTAATTAGATTAGTCATTGATAATTCATCATACGACGAGTCTTTTGACTTGTTTGTCGTTGTGGTCGGAAGATACACAACACCGTATGCGGTTGTAAGGCAATTCTTAATGCGTTATTTTGTTGATTAATCAATTATCACCGGGAGGTAGAAATTGAGGCAAAATAATAGAAGCATGAAGGAGCGGGAGCCACCATGTCATATAATTATCCTAGATCGACAATCCGAGGGAATAAAAGATAAGAGTAAGATATGATGAAGATTAAAATCATGTTAAGGGAAATTCGACTCTAGAACGAGTTTTATAATTTTGACTTCGCTTTTAATTTAAAGTTATTATTTAGATTTAGTTAAGTTAGTTATTTTTGTTTTGCTCTTCATTTTATTTTCTTTAGTTAATTATAGGAAATTCATCTCCCTGTGGGACGATACTCAATTTATCATTATATTACTTGTTTCGACCATGTATACTTACATGCTATTAAAATTAGTCCAACAGTTCCACTTCCACAATATAAGTTTGGTAAGTAATCTAATGAATAGTTTTCCTGATTATAACATCACAATTCACGTCTGTGCTTCTAATAATTATTTTCTAAAAATATAGTTTGAATAGTTAAATAGGTAACCATTTAAACCCAACCATTTATCATAAATAGTACGGTTTGATTATATCTGAATGGTAAATGATTGTTACTTGAAATAAAAAGTTAAATGGCTAATGGTTGGATTTGGTTTAGCTAATATCCGACCAAACCCGACCGAAAAATACCACTAAAAAATAAGATTATGATGACAAAATTTCTAAAATTGGATGAACGATGTGATCTCACAAAATTAATCCTTATGTCAATTACCTATTAATGAAAGGTTCAATATATTAGTATAAATGTACTAATAAAATTTTAATTTTAATTAAATACTTTTGTAAAAACTTACTTGGCACATTAATATATACTAGGTAAGATATTAGAGATAAATTTTAACTTTATAGATAAACTTTCATAAATAATGAGAAAGATTTGAATAATCTAATACTTTCAATATAAATTTTAAATGACTTTAAAGATATATCTTAATTAAATGAGAAGATAAATTATAATTATTTAATTTATTATTTTGAATTTCTAATTTTATTTTAATTTATTAAATCTCTTATTTTTAATTAGAAATAATATTAAGTTCTCCTTTAATTAATAAGAATAAATTTGGACTCCGCTATTTTAGGCACACCCATTACTATAAATGGTTGGCAAACAAGGCATAAAATAATGGGTCTGGGAGAGATAATTTTTGTATTTCAAATAAATTTCTCTTAAATCATGAATAAGAGCAATGGCCCCTTCCCATCAAATATTAAACTGTAACACCAATATTATTTTTAAATTTCTCAAATATAATAATTTTAACTTCCAAAATAATTCTTTCACGTCAAATATTTTATTGCACGTATTTTTCAATTCCTTAAATAAGCTCTGTCCGCAATAAATAAAGTTTACCTACCAAAACCACAAAGGTTCGGTTCCCCATGCAAATCAACAAGTTTTTGTCCACTATCTACAAGTTGGTGACCTAGCCCTGAGCTGTCGGCAACCCGTGGATCTCCAAGTTGGGACATCTACTGATACTTGCATCCCCGTGGTTCTGCCTCGGTTCATTTTTGCACGTAAAGGGCCTAGGCACAGCACCTATGCAGTTGGAAATTTTTAAACACGCGCGCCGCTGGTCATAAGGATAGCGTGAAAAGGCTGCTCATTGCGGCCCGTGCCGACATGTGCTGGTTCCTGCTCCATTTAAGTTCCGTGAACCTTGTCGCCCACGTCATCCTCCGTGTCTTCCTTGTCGCTCGTCTGTTCAAACCACTCCCTATCTCGCTTTCTATTATAAAAGTAGCAGCAGCGACGAGCGTGGTTGAGCATGATGAGATTTGTATTCTGAGTTATGGCAGCGACGACACCATGCAAAGAGGAGGATTCGGTTAAGGGGAAGGAAATTGTTTGGACACAGGAGGATGCAGGTGTCGACTGCAAAATTGGGAAAACTGAAATTGGAGGAAAAAGTGTGGTTGGAGTAAACAGCGATTCCACGTTTCTAATTCCAGTGGAGAGAATGAACGAATGGAACTGGGGTTTCCTTGTGCAGTGGCCCTGTTATCCCACTTTAACAGAGGAACTGCTATTCGGTTTGCGCCCGGTGATGAAGGAGGAAATGGAAGATGATTACCAAGGCGAGATGGAATGGGATGATGATCTCTGGAAGCTAAGTGATTCTTACGAAGTCCCCAAGTAGTGATGAACACTAGAAGATGGGGAATAGTTTTTGCTTCCTTTTAGTTATGCGATTAGTAGATTGGAAATCTAAGATAATCGCTGTGCTTCTTTACAGCTCTGCATGTAATTATGGTTTAACGCCTATTGAAGATTAAAGAGCGGCCATGAAATTTAGTTGTTTTCTTAGGCAATGCCTCTTAGAATAACACAACTGCCAGTCAAGGATTTGTCCAACGAGTTCCATTAGAAATCAATACGGGGGTTTTTCTACTAGTCACAAATTTATGAGTAGTGTATGTACAATATAATACTACATGGCAACCAGTCTGATAAAGACTTCAGTAATTGTGAATGTGAAATTCAGATTGTAGGAAACAGCTGAAAGCGGAAGTACTGCTTCAGTTATTACTTCGTAGCAGTTTACAGATTAATCTTAGAGAAATGATGAAACCAATTTTGTTGTGGACAGGAATACTCGGAGCAATCTTATATAAGTTACTTACCAGGAGAAAATTGAAGTCGACTCTTCAATTTTACATGTGCTTTTTTGTTCCTATCAGGCATACATTAAGGGTAATTGCTGTCTACTTATAACCCAATTTTTTTGTTATTTGAGATGGTCTGATGTCAATCTATTTGTAATTTTATATGATCTAATTATTTTTTCTAAAAACTCAACCTACTACAAAAAAGGAATCACTTAACAAGTATTTCAACATTCTCCCTTACACACAAGCCTTTTTAAAGTTTAGCACTATAATGAAAACTAATACAGTCCATTAGTCACAATATGAAGAAAATTATTATTTCTCAAAGCGTAAGGAAAATTAATATTTCTTTCAGTATATATCATTAATGAAATTCCAACACTGGACAGATATGATACCATGTAAATTTTGAACAAATTAATCACTTGTCCCAAAAGCACAAGTTGTAATGAAAAAGGAACTATTAAATATTCATTACGAACACTATTTACTTAAATTTTTCCCTCATATTAAATTTCATGAGAAGTATATTTTGGTTGGCAACTTGAATCAACTATAGGTCAAACTAAAACGAACAATAAATAAACTTTTAAGCCAAAAGACATGGATTTTACAAAGCACCACCCTTCTTCTCTTTAGGCATCCATCTACATACTTCATTTGCAATGGCTCCCTTTATCCTGCACATGATAGAATATGTCCTATTTTTCCACAATCAAGAAAAGATAGAGGTGTAGTGTATATTGTTGCATGTAAAACCGTCTCTTGAGCGAGGAATCTCCTTTGGTTGATTTATCCAATTTAGGAACTTTTAGGGATTGGTCCATACTATTGAGCAAGTCCTTTTTCTTCGAAGCATGGTGTGTTCTTCCTTTTGCCTTGTGATTGACTATTTTATGTTTGTATTGATTATTATTTCCTCTTAAAGTGAGGTCAGATCACTTTCCATATATTTCACTCTTTGCTCTAGCGCCTCCATCTCCAAAGTCACCTTCGTGATAAAATTCTTGAGCTCTAAAGGCCACATCATTTTACATAGATGCTACATCATTCCCCATAGATGCCACTCTTTCCCCCTTGGTCATTTTAATTAATTCCTCATAAAGTGCATCAAAGGCCTCTTGTAGTTCTTCCCTTGAGAAACTAGAAGATGAGTTGTCCTTGTTCCAACCGGTTCTAATACCAATTGAAGGAGCACATAATGTAGTTGAAAGCTAACTATAAACACTCATCCAAAAGAATTAGATCCCAATAAACTTTATGGCCTTACATTGAATGCAAGTATGGACAAAGATAGTGGAAAAAATTTAAACAATTTTAAGCACAATTAAGATATAATCTAATTGAGCACAAACAAAGGTAATCATAAATAGACAATCAAGGTAAGTATAAGTGAATGAGCAATAGTCACAAGTTATAGATGAGTATGACAATTAACAATAATATGAACCCAATTAAATATTGGAATGTGTGAAGAATAACAAGTTCTAGTCCAAATTGCTACGTGTGTTGGTGAACAAATCAAACTATGTAAGTTGTGAAATTGTCTAAAACTTAATAATACTTAACTCCCAATTACGATCCAGTCAAAGACAATGGAATTAAGTGAGTGTGTAAACAAGTGATAGCAAATAAAGGCACAAGCAAATAAGTAATAGGTGAAGAGAGAAAATGCAAATAAACCTTTTAAGAGATTCCCAACTAGCACGTCCTTTCTTCTAGCTCACTTAGTCTTTTGGCGAGTAGGTCTTTATATCTCCATTATGGTTGTAAAACCTATGATCTGAGTCAGGATTTTATACTTATGAACTAGTCGGTTGGAGTCGAGTTAGTTTTAGAACATGTGCATAGAGCCGAAGCCAATCATGTGTATAAGCCATTGAGGGTCTAAGCGTACCCGACTACATGATGATAATATTACTAACACAATATGAAAATGAGTTATCAAAAAATATGATAGCATGCCAGTTTATTTTTTTATTCTATTTACAATAAATAATAGAATTAGATTTAGGTCATTTATCGCGTTAAGACGCGTTAGTTAGCATTTTGGATAGGTATGTTTAGAACATGTCATCCAACTTAAACACGATTATTTTATTTTATTTTATTTATATTTTTCAAAATTTATTTATTATCATTTACTAGAGTCTAGAGAGTGTGTGTGAGTAAAGTTTTAATTACAAAATTTTTATTTGTGTTATTTCTCTCCCAACCGATTGGTTTCTTCTCTCTCCCCTACATGCATCCCGATTGTCTTCTGCCCCCTCACAGCCTGTGGCAGCATCACCATTGCCACCGGCGGCCATCTTCTTCGGCCAACACCTCCACCAGCCTCGGTTTCTCCCACACTTCCCTACCCAGTTGCCCCCCCAGCACTAGCCATCGCCTTGCTCAATTTTGTTCGAGTGACGCCAGCTTCAACACAGCCTTAACCCTCACCACCGACCACATTTTTTCAGCTGGATCCCTTCTAGTATCCCGACATGACCTAACCTGCACTCTCTCACGGTTTCTCAGTCAGTCCTGAGCAGCTCGTCGTGCTGATTTGGTTGCCTCCTCCTGTCGTTGCCTCTCTACCACTAGCCGCGTCCCATCATCTCCGGCCATCCTTGGCCCTCTCTCATCGTTATCAACATCGTCAAACCCCCGTGACACTACTGGGGAAGACAAAAGCCACCTCCTTGGTTGGTTCACCATGAGATCTTCTACTACATGTTGCTTGGCCGCCGTCGGCCACTGTCGTCACTGCTGGCCAGGTACCCCTCGGCCTAGTCCGCCTCTCTCCTCAACCTACCTCGACCAAGATCGAGCCCGGTCTTCTCCTCCCAATGTCCTTCTCCTCCTCACTGAACAGCCACCATCACGGCCATCTTCTTCTCCATCGGGAAACCAAAGAAAACAATGCCGCCACCTTGGGTCACGCCAACCTCCTCCCCTCTCTTTGTTTGTCGGGACCACTCCTTCCATCTCCCAAGCAGCAACACTGCCGCTGGCCTTGTGTGTCATTGCTGATGGCCACAGCTGTTTCTAGCCGGCCTTTGTCAGATTTTGTACATCCCCGTGCGTCGAGTTGAACTCTAATGACCTTGCATTGCCCTAGTCGACCCTTTAGTCTCCTGTTCGTCCATCGGTGGTCGCCCACACTAGGTATACTTAATCTAAATTTAATGGCATGATTTTTGATTAATTAGCATGATGTATTCATTAATTGTAATGCAAAGACTATTGATGATGTAATGGTAGAATTGCATATAATTTGATTATTATAACCCTAACAAGGATGTTATGGTTGATTATTAATAACTTGTTATCATAAAATACAATGAGGATGAATTGACTAAAGTATGCAAGTCGGAAATTAGTTGATGAATTGATTATTCGATTAGAATGCAAATTTTCTGAATGTTGTGTAATTTTCATGAAATTGTACAATTGGAATACTTAGCTAGATACACTGATAAATATAATCTAATGAACTATATGGTCTATATTTATGATTAGTGTATGTAATTCTTGTATAGTGTGTTAATGATGATTGGATGCTCTAGGTTGAGATTTTGATGTAATTTATTAATTGTGATGCAAAGACTATTGATGATGTAATGGTAGAATTGCATATAATTTGATTATTATAACCCTAATAAGGATGTTATGGTTGATTATTAATAACTTGTTATCATAAAATACAATGAGGATGAATTGGACTAAAGTATGTAAGTTGGAAATTAGTTGATGAATTGATTATTCGATTAGAATGCAATTTTTCTTAATGTTGTGTAATTTTCATGAAATTGTACAAATATAATACCTAGCTAGATATTAATGGGTAAATATAATCCAATGAACTATATGGTATATATTTATGATTGGTGTATGTAATTCTTGTATAGTGTGCTAATCATGATTGGATGCTCTAGATTGGAGATTTTGATGTAATTGATCTTTCATGTTTCATATGATGTAATGATGAGTAAATCCACTTGGATTTAGTATACATACATGTTAAATGTTTAAAGTATGCAATATTTACCTATGTTAATGTGATTTTTACATCCTAGGTATAAATATGATTAATTAGGTGATAGTTTACTTTATATTTTTAGTTAATTAATATTTTATTAGATATGTTTAATTTTGGAGTTTCAATACAGAAAAGGATAAAATAAATTAAGCTTAGGAATTGAAAGGTCATGTTACTTGGCCCCACCCAAAGGTTACTACAAGGAGTTCATATAGCTAAAATGAGGGTGAATGTTAATGGTTTTACGGTGCCATACTTATGGCTTAGTTGAGCAAGTCGAGGAGTTGCAAACTTGATTGGACACCAAAATTAATTAGATTACATGATTTGTGAACACCTTCCTTGAATTTATGTATCTAATGGTCATCTCATCTTTTAAATAAAGGGGTGGTCATTTGTTATTTGGGATATTTTAACTCTAGGCTTAGAAGTAGTTCTAGTTTTTGTAATCCTTTTCCTTTCATAAGGAAAAGTAGTTTCTTCTTTATAATGTTTTTATTATTTTTATTATATAGTAATCCTTTATTTCGTTCTATAGAGGAATGAAACTTAACATGGTTTAATTGAATTCATTTCAACTTCTTACTCTTTTATTCAATTAGATTGCTTGCATTATTATGTTATTAATGCCAAGAGTAGACTAGTCACCTATTACTTAGATCATGAGTTTTAATTAGATTTTGGGAGAAATCAGTTAGATTAGTCATTAATAATTCATCATATGATGAGTCTTTGGACTTGTTTGTTATTGTAGTCGGGAGATGCACAACACTGTGTGTGATTGTAAGGCAAATCTTAATGCGTAATTTTGTTGATTAATCAATTATCGCCGGGAGGATGAAATTGAGGCAAAATAATAAATACATGAAGGAGCGAAGCTACTATGTCATATAATTCTCATAGATCAGCAATTCAAAAGAGTAAAAGATAAGAGTAAGATATGATGAATATTAAATTCATGTTAATGGAAATTCGACTCTAAAACGAGTTTTATCATTATAATTTTTTTCTTTGATTTAAAGTTATTATTTAGATTTAGTTAAGTCGATTGTGTTTGTTTTTTCTTAATTTCATTTTCTTAAATTAATTTAAGAAAATTCATTTCTTTGTGGGACAATACTTGAATTCATTATTATATTACTTGTTTCGACCATGTATACTTGCATGTTATTAAGATAATCAATACATCATACTGGGCATTAGCATTTAGATTTAATGTGCAGGTGTGGAGTAGAAGCTTGCTGCTTAGGCGCAAGAACCAACTTAGAGCTTCTTCCAAGTTCGTTTAGGATTATGTGTGATTAGATTTATTATTTGGAGGATAGGTTAAATAGTATTTTATCTGATCCCATTTAACTCAGGTCATTTAGTCGAATAATTTTTTAGGATTGATAACCCTTGAGGATAAGATCCATTGAGTATGATTTCAAAAACAAGATCCACCACAAGTTACCTTCAGGCTATTATAAAATCCCTTCCTAGGCCTATATATAATTTTATCTCTAGCTTTCAGTATTACAAGAAATGGTGAAACTGACTCACACGTACCATGAGCGGGTGCTTGTCCTTCTCATAATGGTTTATTAATTATTGAGAGGGTTTTTACTTTCCCAAAGGATCCTGACAACTCAACGTTTTGAGTTCCTCACACCCATAGAATGTGGAGGTTTTTGAGTACTGTTTAGAATTGGGCACATCCGGACATGTGGTTCGATGGACAGTAAGGTGACTGCCTAAAAATACTCTACGTTCGTGCTTAGGATCATGAAATATATAGAGGACAGGAGAGGCCTTAAGATATACTGGTAGTCTCGAGAGACTAGAAAAAATAAGAAAATGCCAAGAGAAATCAACAGACCAGTTGATTCAGGATGCTACTGAGTCTGCAAACTGGTGGCTCCTTTGTAGATGCCCTTTAGAGAGTTTAGTAGAAGATATAAAAATGTTTTCCTTCACATGAGAGTTAACCTCATTGCTAGTTTGATATAGATATATTTTGGACTAGTAACACTCGTAACTGACGTGTTCTTATTATATGTAGGTGATGATTAGGAGTTGGATGTGTCAGCTTGGATGGAGGAATAATGACATGTCTTTCACACACAAACATTGTTTTTAGAATGCTTTGTTGTTTTACCGGATGTATATTGTTATGATGGAAATGTGGTGTAATTAAGATTTTGTCAATGAAATGTAGATCATGATACCATGATGTTAATTCTATTTAGTAAATATTTTTAAATGTTGAATATTCACAACAGGAGGGTTAGGACCAAGTTGTGAAATTTAAATGTGAATGAGAATGATTAGATGGTTCAAGACCCATTTCAGACATGTAAATGAAATGTAAATCAGTAGTTGAGTCAAGACTCAACAAAGAAATGAATTATAGAGTTGAATGAAAATATTGTGTAAATGTTGTATTAAATATTTATATTGTCTATGATTTGACAGAGTGGCCCTTATTGTACTTTCAGGGGACAGTCTGTCCATTTTATTTTACAGTTTATTCTTATTTTTTAATCGTGATTGATTGGTTTAGTGTGACTTGGTTCACATGACATTCATGTAGTATCATGTTAGGTTTCGAGTATTTCCATTCATGTATCATGATGATTATCTTCGATCGTAAAATGCCGAAGTAGGTCTATTCGGCTTAGAATTAGGTTAGTTGACTTAATCGAATGACCCGTAATATTCCAGTTCTATTCGCGAGTGAGCCAGATTTGGGGTGTTAGAGTTTTGGTATCAAAACCACTCTCGGTCGATTACTATAGAAGATACGATTACAGGTGATGTATGTGCAAAGATGGCTCCAAGTGAAGCAAGTAGGTATGTTTCTTGTTTATTATTTTTCCTTACAGGTTCTCCACCTGCAAGATCCCTCAACTTAGTCCCATATCTAATACCTACTGGGAGAAGATCCAATTTATATGTAAGAATGGACTATAGATCTTTAACTTGGGTTAACCATTTTAAAGAAATGACTTAGGCCCATTACGTTACTGTAACACCCCAAATCCGGTTCACACTCGTGAACCGAACCGGCATGTTACCAGCCCCGGTTAGGTCGGCTAACCCGAACCTAACTCATACGGATCCAATCTCGGCGTCTTAAGATGTAGATACGACTTGTCATGCATGGATAAATTCATAAAACCCTAACATGATACTACATGGATGACATGCAACCTAAATTTCACACCAACACAATTACAATCAAAATCAGTAAAAATTCTGAAATAAAACCGACAGGGTCTCCCCTAAAAGTGCAATTAGGGGCCCACCCTGTCAAAATCATATATATACAAATATATATACAGCATAGCATCCATGATATCATTCACACAAAATCTAACATATTATGAATTCATTCTGAAGCTTTGGGTCTTAACCCACTACGCTTCCGCTGCGCAACTCTGATCATATTTTGCATTCTGTTATCGTGTCTTAGCATTTCATTCACATCATATCATCATGCTCAAACATTTAATCATGTCATTCACAATATAATAACATAATAATACAATATTAAACATTCAGAAATCTAACATGTGTGTGTACAAGACCTCATTGCTCCTTCGTCCAAGCTGGCTCCTCCAACTCGTGATTATTACCTACATATAGTATAAAAACACGTCAGTAACAAGTGTTACTGGTCCGGAAAATAAAATAACTATAACAAACTGGCTATGAGAGCAAACTCTCATATGAAAGAAAACATCATATACTCCACGTGAACACTCTGAAGGGCACTACTGAGGAGCCACTGGGCTGCAGACCCGGTAGCATCCCGAACTTACTGCTGCTGGTACTATGCCGCTCTCGGCACTTCTTTTTCAGTACTTCTCGTGAAACTTTATCCTAAGCCCTCTCCTTACCTCCATATTTCTCCTGGCCTTGAGCACGAAGGCCGAGTACTCTCAGGCAGTCGCCTTTAGTACCCTTTGAACCACAAGTCCGGACATGCGCTGTACTAAACAGTACCCGTAAACCTCCACGTTCTCCGGGTGTGAGGAACTCAAACGCGGAGTTGTCAGGATCCCTCGGGAATGGAACAGTCCGCTGGCACTAATCCAGAGCCCGCTTTGACTGTCACGGCATCCTCTGCATGGTACGTGCAGTCGATTTCTCCATCTCTCGTCTCACAGAAACACGAAAACTATATATATATAGGCTTGGGTAGGGAGTTACATAATAGGCCCGAAGGCAACTTTTGGTGGATCTTGTTTTCGAAATCAACCTCAAGGGATCTCATCCTCGAGGGGTTATTAATCCGGAAAATGTTCGATTAAATGGCCCGAGTTAAGTGGGATCCGATAAAACGCCACTTAACCCGTCCTGCAGACAATAAATCAAACATACAATAGAAAAGATTAAAACAGACGAGTCCTAAACGGACCTGGTAGAAGCTCCAAGCGTGTCATCGCGCCTAGGCGGCAAGCTCCTACTCCGTACCTACACATCAAAACTAAATACTAACGCCCGCTAACTAAATGATGAATCACACACAATGACCGTCAATCAACAATCAAATAATCATAAATATGAAAATAATTCTAACTAATGTTATTCATACCAATTTTACTGTGTTTTTCCTAAGTTACATCGTACCCGATTAACATGCTCAAATTTACTTTACATCATCGGATCACTTAATATTTACTCATTACCAATCATATCGTACATATCATTACTTCTTTCATGCTCAGACTTCTATCATGGGAATCACTCAATCCTATCATGTTATGCTACCAATCATCAATTTAAATAATCAAATTGGAGGTAATTATACCTCACATCGTCGGCAATCGGCGACGGCTAAGGTTCCGTCGCGTGTCTCGGAGCTCGAATTCGGCGCTCCCCGGCGTCCGACGTTCGATCGGGCTCGACTGGGTGAGCCCCGCGGAAGATCCGGTGAATTCTGGCGAATTCCAAAATTCCGGTTTTCCGGCAGCTACTGGCGGTTTTCCGGCGGCTTCCGGTGGTTTTCCGGCGACAATCGCCGGCGGCGTCTACTAGCCGGAAAGTGGTCGTGTTGGGTACCCTCGGAACCGGCTCGGCGAGCCCGACTCATCTACGAGGTCGACACGGCCAACGGAGGTGGCGGCTCGCCGGAAAATGCATAAAACAGAGCGGCGGCGTTGGGTCGCTAAATCCGGCCGGCCAGGGCGGCGATGCCCTCCGTTCCGGTCGGGGAAGGTCGCTGGAAGGCTGAGGGTGCTGAGGCGAGTGACCGATCGCGGCGGCGCTGGTCGCCGGCGGCGGAATCGGTGACGGAAGCGCAACGCGGGCGCGGCGTCGCGGCGTGGCTTCCTCGCGTCGCGGCGGTCCGACGGGGGCCGGACCTGGTCGGGGCAGCACGGCAACGGCGTCGCCGAGCTGGGCGGCGTCGGTCGACGGCCGGGCGGCGCCGACAGCGGCGGCGGTGGCACGCGAACAGGGGCGGCGCGGCACGAGGGTTTGGGCGTGGGGGAGAAAAGGTCGGGGGTGTGTGTGGTGGCAAACTCGTAAATATTACTTGACTCGTCTCCGGCTCGAGTCAAGTATAATAACTAAGTCGTATTAAATCCTAAAAAAATTCATAAAAATCGGGAAAAATCCCGTAAAATCAAACAACACCACAACATTATAATGATATGCTCTATGACTAACAACCCACCCAGACTGCCCGAACGCATCCTAACGCGGTAACGGCCTAATACTAATTCTACGATCCACTATATATAAAAATAATAAAAAAAATGACTGGCATACTCTCATATATCTGATAACTCATTCTGTTCTGCTGTGTTCATGACGTTATCATCATATACTTGGGTACGCATGACCCTCATAGCTCATACACGCGACTGGCATCGGCTCGGTACACGTGTCCTGAAACTGACTCAACTCGAAAAAAATAACGGTCGACCCGACCGGTTCTGAATATAAAACCCTAACTCGAATCGTGGGTTTTACAGTTACACTTTGGGCGGGGTCGTTACACCAGCAGTTAGTGGTATGGTGATGACAGCAGGATTTGATCAGAAGCATGTGAAGTACCGATGAGAGCTTAGGTAGATGATTTGGGTGGATCGCTTCTAGGCAACGACAGTGATGAGGATGAGTACCCCCATGGGCACTTTGCCAACTTACCCTTTTTGCCATGGGAGCATGATTATTCTGATAATGCTTTCAATTTCTCTTCACCACATTGTTTATACCCTATTCAGAGTTTGGCTCAACCACAAGAGGAGTGTGAACCCGTTTCAGAGCCTATGATGTTGATGGTGGGTTTAGTGAGGGAGTGTTTTCACAGAGAGTGATTTCATTATGCTTCACTAGCACAGTAGGTCCTTACTTGTAGTTGTAGGATTGAGCCTTTGCCCTGAGTATAGGATGTGCCTTTGTAGTACTGTTAGGGTTTACAGTGCAGGTAGCAAATTGCTTACCAGTCTTGCAGTGACGACTTCACCCCTAGTGTAGGAGTGACATAAACAAGGACTTTAGTCAGACTAGACTGCATTGACTAGATAAAGACATTAGTGTATGCTCATTTGATTAATAGCCATGCTTGAAAGTCTACCACATCAGTAATAGTCATGTGATTCAAGATTAGTACTACAAA
>JAURVB010012194.1:0-71681 GCA_033002965.1 Piper betle | reverse complement strand
GATATTTGACATCTTACTCATGGTGTCTATCATTGCATTTAGATGCTAAGATTATTTTCCAAGTTTGAGTTTCTGCTAGCATCGGCCGGTAGATTTATTCTACTCCATAACTTACAATTTTCGTGCCCTTTGGGAAAGAAATTCCTTGCTTTCCTGAGGTAGAAACTTGAGTATAGTTCAAAGGATCTTCTTTTCTTCACTTGAATCAAATGCATTTTGGATTGTCAATGCTCTCAAACATTAAGTTAACCCAAAAAGCTTACTTTTTTGATACTGTTAATTGCTGCAGAATCATGTTTGTTGATAGCTATCGTGGCATTTCTGATTTACTTTATTCTTTAAAGGTTCGATGCAAGTAAGATGCTGGAGATGCTGAGGAATCGCAGGCTTGTGTTTGTTGGTGATTCAATTGGTAGAAACCAGTGGGAGTCACTCTTGTGTATGCTTTCTTCAGCAGTGACAAATAAGAAATCCATTTATGAAGTGAATGGAAGCCCAATTACGAAGCATAAAGGTTTTTTGGTGTTTAGATTTCGTGATTTCAATTTTACTATAGAGTACTACAGAGCTCCATTCCTAGTTCTGCAGAGCAGGCCCCCTGCCACTGCTCCTGAGAAGGCCAGAATGACATTGAAATTGGATCAAATGGATTGGACTTCCGAAAATTGGAAAGATGCAGATTTTCTAATCTTTAATACGGGTCATTGGTGGAATTATGAGAAAACAATTCGAGGGTATAGAACATTTTCTTCTCTTCAAGTGATAGCAGCTAGAACTAGTTGAAAGAGTGGAGATATGTGTCTAACTGTTATCCAATGTCTTCTATTTTTCAGAGGATGCTTCTTTCAAATTGGGAGAAAGTTCTGACTGAAATGAGTGTGGAAAGAGCTTATCATAAATCCATTAAAACAGTGTTCAATTGGATTCATCGAGAAGTTGATGCCAACAAGACACAAGTTATATTCCGCACATATGCTCCTGTTCATTTCAGGTTTGTTTCGTCTCCTCTTTATTAGTTTATTTTTAATCTATTTGCCACAAACTTTTATGCCTTTCAATGAGTACCCACAAAATGTATCTGGAGCATTCTCCAAGAATGTTCTTTGTGATTCTATATGTTTCTGATGGTTGGATCTTTCAATAGTTCTTGAGACATCTCGTCTTAATTCGGAATTTAATGTCATCATCTGGATCTTGTCTTTTGACACAAAACCTCATATCTAATGTACAATTATTAACGGGTTTGCTACAGTGGTGGAGACTGGAGAAGTGGTGGTAGTTGCCATTTGGAGAAGTTCCCCGATTTATCGCCGAAACAGCAATTGCGGGAAGCGTGGTCCCATTTGTTAACCACAGTCACAGACAGAGCAAGAGACAAAGCTCACTGGAAGAACTTAGAGCTGTTAAATGTGACCCATATGACTTCCTTGAGAAAAGACGGCCATTCCTCCCTCTATTACCTCGGACCTTCCTCAGGGCCGGCGCCCATTCACCGGCAAGACTGCAGCCACTGGTGCCTGCCAGGTGTTCCAGACGCATGGAACGAGCTTCTCTATGCCCTAATTTTCAGACGAAATATCGTTCCTAATTTGCCTCATTTCCAATCCGCCAGCAGATGATAAATTTTCTGTTGTACTGTTGTACAAGCTTTAGTGTGTATACATATTTTTGTTGATTGGTTTTTTGTATAGATAGGCATTGAAATCAATGCAATCAAAATTCACAGGTTAATTCAACCGAGCTACTGTTGGCCATTCTCACTGTGGTAAGGGTCAGGTTTGTTGAACATTTTGGTGCAACTTTCTCCTAAGCTAAATTTCTTCCATCTAATTTCACAGAGGGAAGAACATCCAGGAACATTTTATTAACAACTTTATTGTAGATTCTTGTAAATTAGCAAAGGAGTAGAGATTGAGGCCAAGACCCCTCATCTTTTTGGATTTAAATAACAACATGATTCTCGTTCCTCCTTTTACAGATTTGGGATTGATGACATCCTACTGTAAATTCATGAACCCTACCACAAAATCATGAATCCCACTCCAACATTTACACTGTAATCTATTTTTATATTAATACAAGTTAATACAACTTCCAGTGCGATTTAATCAATAAAAATACAAAAAAATAAAAAAATAAAAAATTAAATTATTATAATTTATCTTTTTATTTAATTAAAGTATATTTTTAAAGTCAAAATCTATATATAAGATATTATAATATTATACTCTATTTCGTTATTTAAAAGAAAATTTAATTATAAAATTAAAATTTATTTGGAGTAATCGCCAAGTTTATCTCAAAATTCACTCAAACTCATTAGTTTAGACGAATACTGCTATAGCATTTTCTCTTTGATTGCAAACTAAATCAAAATTCATTCAAATTCATCATTTCAATCTCATTCCATTTGATTTGTAAAATATATATCAAAACTCGATCGATTGTGCATGGCGTTAAGATTCAAACATCATAATGAAACATTAAATCAAGAAAATCAAGATCAATCAAAAGGGCCAAGTTTTTTCTCTGCTTCATATCAACCTCCGCCACCACATCGTCCTCTTCGTCGTCCTCGGTCGAAGAACCCTAAACGGCGCAAGAACGAACCCCCCAAGCCCTCAACTTTGAACCCGGCAGCGGCCGCGGCCATCAAGAAGACGAAGCAGAAGAGCCCAACAACCCAGTGCCTGCTCCACGCCCGCCGGCCACCGGCCAGAAACGGCGAGCTCCAAGCCCAAACCCTAACCGCCAAACCCCTCTCCTCCAGGCGCCTCCCAAACACCACCAGAATCGCGACGGAGACGAAGACGGCGTCGATCCCGAGCACCTTCTTCCTCCCTCTCCACTCCGGCCCGCCCCACCCGAACGCCCTCCAGAAGGCCGACCCGCCGCCGCCGGCACGGCCGCCATTGCCGCCGTAGTCCGGCACCAGCTCCGGCGGGTGCACCGTGAGAAGCCTCAGAGCGGCGGCGACGGCCGAGATGCATTGTCGGACGGCCGTCCCCGGCTTGGCGGGCCGTCTCCGGCGGCGGCTCTTGGGGCCGGCGGCGACGAGAGAAGAGAAAGATGCGATCTTGGTCACTGGCGAAGGTGGCAGTGGCCGCCGGAGGTGTAGCGCCGGCGGCGGTTGGGGCGCCATGGTCGCCATGGCCATCGAGATGGAGGTCCCCCTCGAACAAGACCGTTGTGCGGTACCCCGTGTGGATGGGCTTTTGAAGTGCTTACTGGGCTTTCTTATTAGGCTTTTTAGTGGGCCTAATGTGCCATGTTCAGGGGGATGTTCTAAAGGCCATCCAAAAATTGGGAAGCAACCAAACGAAGCCAACTCGTGACCTACCGACTTGACACCGCACTCGTTTATGGAATAAAATTAGGTAAGAAACCTCAACATGTGTGCAAGAGGTCATGACATAATACTAAGACAGGGGTGATTGATATAAAGAGAAGAACTTCCCAAAATTATATTGGAGGATACAAACCTACTAGCGAATTCGCCAGGGAACTTAACTCATAAATCTCACTTCTATAACATAACACAAACACTAATTTATAGACTTTAAGAGCCCATTCTATATTTTTCTTCGTTTATAGATCCACATCAATACTACCTCTAGATATTTAATTCTCTTTACTCTTCGCCCAGAAGATTTTGACTATATCAAAATTAAACTTAATTTCCAACATGACATATATTGAACATAATTAAGCTCTAATTTTATAGATGAATCTTTAATTTTGAACTATAATGACATAGACTATAGTTTTATTTTTGAAGTACGCTTCAATTTTGAAGAAAGATGGTCATATTTGAACGATAAGATATATACACTTTTAATCCCCTGTTTATAAGAACAAGGCAGGATGTTTCGCCATGTGTATAGCTTATATTAGATATGCATTTTAATTTTGAAGATGAAGTCTAGTTAAATAATCATATTATATTTTAGAGATGGATTTTAATTTTAAAGATGAATATTAATTAAACAGAGGATAAATTATAATAGATTATTTTTCTATTGTATTATAATTGATAGAATTTCTTATTTTTTATCAAGATAAAATTTTTAATACTATTTTTATAGTTAGATTATGCTACTCTATTCTATCGAGTACTAGACCAAAATGCATGCACTACACTCTATTCTTCCATCCAGGAGTGACAAATCAGAGAAACTTGGTTCCATGAATTGTTCCCATGGGCACGTTGGCAGGATTTTTAAAGACTTTTCTAACCTTGTTGATTATGTAATTTTATTTCATTTGTGTATGATGAATTATCACATTGATTCCAATGAAAGTAAAATAAATTATGTACACCAATCTTTAGCTTGAGAAAATGTCAAGCAGTATTTGCAACAGCAGCTGATACCCTGGGGGGATTATAGTTCAAGATTTTGTATAAAAGAGCACCTGCAACTGCACCAGCGGTTGGAGCAAGAACATAAACCCAGATGCTCCCAAATGACCCAGAAATAACAGCAGGTCCCAATGACCTGGCCGGGTTCATTGATCCTCCTGAAACTGGCCTGGCAAAACACATTTCAATTTCTCATTATTTGAACCATAATTTTAAATGCCGAATGGTTCCCATACCAGATTTACATTCGGTGCAAGATATATTTGGATCAGGGTTGATCCGAGTTTAACTAGATTTTAAAGTTATAAATAAAATATTTCATTAAAAATTAAAAATATATTTGTCATCAATATTTTACTAAATATCGATTAAAATATCGTGATTTACAATAAAAATTAAATTTTGTAAAAATTTTATATTAAAATTTAGGTGAAGATTAAGATCATACAAAAGTTAAACTATATTAGATTGGAAGGTGGTATTTGGTAGATCGGGTAAAATTAGGTGTGACAATACAACATTTATAATTATGGTTTAAATAAATATAAAAACATAAATATTAATGTAAATTTCCTCCTAATTTATCTTCTAAACTCAAAAGTCAATATAGAGTGTTAAAAGCTATGATAATTGAGAACATTAAGTCTATCATTAGGTAGCAATTAATCTACTTACTCGGTGAGTAAAATAGAAAGAGCAACCGCGGCTCCAACAATGAAAGGCGAAATATGTACAACCTGATACACAATTAACAAATCATCAAACAAGTTAAAGGCACAAAGACTGGATCAAAATGCCCAAAATTCAAGAACTTAGATCAGAGATCATGGTACTGTGAAAAAAATTTGACAGACATACTGATAGAGGAAGTTTGGACAAAGAAGCAATCAAGAACATGACAAACAAGCCGCCCATCATCTCGGCAAAGAATGCTATCGTATCTCCATGCAGAGGCTTGGTAGTGGCAAAATCAGCTTCCATGTTGTAAACAAGCTTCCCAACGTAGGCTCCCACCACCGAGCCCAGAACCTGAGCCGGTACATAGTATAAAACCTGCAAATTCAAACTTGATCTGATCATTTAAAAATTTGTCAATTGCGTACACACAAAAAAATTTTAGTGGGTACACATAAATTTTTTGCTCTGATCTAACCCAAAAGATTTATAGCTAGCCAACCGTGTTAAGTGGCCTTGCAAAGAGTAAATTTGAACCTTAGACCAAGGGAAGCCACCAAGCACAGTGAGGGCTATGCTAATGGAGGGATTGACATGAGCTCCAGAGATGTGTCCCAGTGAGAACATTACCAAGACAACTGCTAATCCGCTATTAAGTGCGCTCTCCAATATTCCAACTGGCGTATCACTATACTTCTTGCTTGATTTGATTGCAGAGGCACAGAACGTCAAGATAAATGTTCCAATGAATTCTGCTGCTGCCTGCCAAAAACATATTATATGGAACACTTAATTGATCTGGTGCACAAAGAATTTTAATGGGTTCTTTGTTAAACAACCATTTATGCAGATATACAATCATTTTGGTAACAGGCTCAAGTGTGCAATACCATTCGGAATGCTAAAGGCTCACTCTCCTGTTCAGAATGCAGAAAAGGGTTCCATCGTCTTCCACTCTGCGGCCTGCTGCTGTAGAGACGGAGCTTTGAAGATGTTCTTGTTGGATCACAGTTCCGTTGGTTGTCTCTAATGCTGCCATTAAAGAATTCTGTTAGCATGGATCCTTGTTTGTATTTGTAATCCCAGAATAACTCTTTGCAGTATCAAACATCAAGGCATTTGAAATTGTTTGGACAATCCAAAGAGGATTTTTGCTCGTGCTCCTTGGATATCTAGTTTAATAGAAGAAGGCAAGCTTTATAAATGGTTGTTGCCTTGATGAACACGAGTTTATTTTAGTGGGTGGAACTCGTGTTTTGGTGCCAACAGTGAGAAAGCATGAGTCATGAGCTGTGGTAGCAGAGAACTTGGGAGAAAGAACCATGAGCTGTGGTAGCACAGACCGTAAACATTATGTAAAGATAATTAGTTGTAATAAACTTGGTTGGTGAAAAATTTTCTCTTGGGTAGAAATAGTTGCATGTTTTGGCTAATAAGTGGGGCCCAATATTTTTTAAAAAAGTCTAAGATTAATTTAATTTGATTATTATATCCGTGATAATAAAATGCTCAATTAATTAAAAAGCAATTAAATTTATCCATCGCCTATATAGGCAATGGATGATAGCTAATTAAAAATCATAAAATACTTAAAATTTCCTAAAAAATTATAGGGGTGAAAAATTCTTTTAACTCCCGGCGTCTTTAAGAATCATTCATCGAAGAGAACACACACACAAAGATCTTATTAATTTCGACTCTTTCACCAAAAACAAGAAGTTCTTATTTCAAGCATTCCATACCTGCACGGCTTCTGAAACGAAACCGCAGATTACAAGCTCTAATGGTATCCACACTTCACTCTCCAAAACACCTCAACGTCTTATTTTCCCATCATCGATAACCTTCTCATCTACACTTTGATATGGGTGAAGTTGAAGTTGGCGCAAGTGGTCTCCATGAACAGCAGCGAGTTGCTAAACCCGAACTTGGAGTTCACGGTATCTAACTGCACCAGATTATCCTCCAACTGCCTCCCTCCGATAACAATCGACGTCCTCGGGTTCAATCCGCCGTCCAGGAACGCCAAGCGGGTGACGCCGTTGCCCACCTCCACCATCGAGTTCGCGCCGAACATTCGCCAAACCGAGTTCTCGCCCTCCAGCACCAGGTCCACCATCGGCACTTGAGGCCCGGTTCTCCCTATCCCCATGACGTTGGTGCTGTAGCAGCTCCCGAACGGCGGCACCGGGTCGGCCTTGGCGAGGTCCATGGCCTCGGCGCCTCTCTCGAAGGCGGCGGCCAGCGCCCGGTAGATGGTTGACTGCAGGACAGTGTCGGGGTGGTAGTGCTGATCTTGGTGCCGCCGAAGCCGCGGCGGTCGATGATGAGGAGGGAGGGGTCGATGCCCGGCACGGGCTTCTCGGCCACCATGATCGACTTCACCCCGACGAAGTACTCCCAGGAGGGCTCGCCAGGGCTGTGCGACGGGGCGGTGCTCTCCGGGTTGATGAGCAGGGGGTGTAGAGGAGGCGGTGGGATATCTCCTTGCAGGGGAGGAAGACGTAGGGGCCGGCGCCGGGGGAGGAGAGGAAGGAGGCCAGGCAGACGGCGAAGGTTTGGGAGACGCCGCAGACGTTGGCCGACAGCTGGGACGGTATCCCTTCTGAGACATCCCGAGGCCGATGATCCCACATGAGCCGGCGGCCAGGCCTCGCCTGAGAAAGGCCGGTGCACATGAGAAGAGGACTCGAGGGACGGTGACGTAGCTGGTAGAAGTAGTTTGAAAAGTAGAAAAAACAAAACAATATGAGCTGGTTATTTTAGTAATTATAAATTAATAAAATTTAAATTATTTACTTGATCTTATAATTTAGGATTTAAAACTTAAGATATAAACAACGTCCATGTTAGGGAGCAATCTCATCGAAGGTGATTCATTAGGTAAAAACAAATGGAAAGAATGTGTAGTTACCGACGAGATTTTACCATTTGTCAAACTATTATAATCATCCTCCAAAGCTTATATTCTGAGTAGTGAAGGTTATATTAGTTCTCAAGTTATAATCTATAATTATTGTTTATGGGTCGTTAAGTGTGCGGCCTATATTAGAGCTATATTTAATATTGTAAATAAGTTCTAATTGAACAAGGAGACGAGAGACTCGTATTTTTAGAAATTAAATTTAATTAAATAGAAGACACATAATTATAATAATTTAATATATTATTTTTATTTAATTTGTTATATTTTGAGTGACGCATTTATTTAAGCACAATAATATATATATATATGAATATAAACAGTGTTGATGTGTTCTGCAGCAAGATTTCACATGTCCATTGTTACCCGCCAGAGTGGTGACCCTCGGTGGATGGCACCGCAATTTGGTCCTCGGCGAGCTCCCCAGTGGCTGTCTGGTGGGTGATGGTGTTCTCGGGAAGATGCTGCACGAATTGTTATTGCAGCCGGTGGCGTTGGCCGGCGACGCATCTGCCGCAGGTGGTGGAGCCGGCGTTCTCACACTGGGTGGTTTTGCAGTAGCCCGGTCGGTACATGTTGGATTAGCCTCGCTCCCAGTCGACCCACATGAATCGTCCACCCAGATCAAGCACTAGATCGATTGGAACAAGGGGGTCTCTCTGGTGGAGAGTGATGACATATTGGGAGGTTTTATGGTCTTTGGAGATGGGAAGGACAAGCTCATGGGAGCGCAAGGGCAGGGAGGGGGCTTGGTGAGTGAGGTAGAAGAAGGGATGGAGCATAATATTATTAGTAGGAGAAGGGTCAAAAGATGTTGGGGAAGAGGAGCCATGTATAAGTATGAACTATGGAGCAGAGCTGGCTGTAGAATTTGGAGTGTTTTGGGAGCTTATTTTGATGGTGTTTATATGGAGGAAGGCGGGGAAGGAAACAAGATGTTCTGTTTGGAAGCTTGAGCAAGGAAAAAGACGATGACACGAAGGGTGATAACACTTTATTCAGCGGTTTTGGGGTCTGGTTTTATGGTGTGCATGGCTTACCTCCACCAGTGCAGGTCAGGTGAAATTGGGAAGACGAGGGTATTTAATGTTCATGGTACAATTTATGAAAACCAAATACATTGCATTCTAATGAATCATATATAATTATGTTGAGCGAATTACAGCTATAGTTAACTACAAAGAAAAACACCCAGGGCTTCTGTGATGGAAGTTTTGCCAAAGATTTAAGAATGCCACAAAAAATTTGTCACAAAAATTTTCTTCACATCAAGTAATGAATATATTTGTAGTAAAGCCATGTTTTCTTGTCAGCCTGTCCTTAACGTGAATTAATCTTTTATTCGTAGGTTTAAAATTTTCAACTTATACAAAGGGATGACTAAAGAGTGGAGCTAGGTCGGATTCTTCGAAGATACCAAAGGTACATTACACATATCACTTTGTTTTACTCCAAACAACTAGAAGTTATAAACATGCAAAATGTGGTTTTTCTTATTCTTTCAACACTGCAAAATTTGATTTTTTTGCAAGCCAAAGCTTGCATACTTGTTTTTGAGAGCCGAAAGTAAGAAGTTATCAAATCTAATCATGGGAGTAAATTGTTTGATGGTAAAACTGATATTTAGAAGGAACGGTTTCATAAAAGGTTAATAGTATGATCTTAATCTAATTAATCTGAAGGAGATAAACATAAGATATACTTCACATAGAGGGCACCAAAAGAACAGTATCTTCTTTGGGTTGATTGTGAAGAATTAGAATGCCGTCAGATATAGCCAAGGGACTATGTTTTGACTTACTCAAAACATCCGTAATTATGACACAACATACAATTCAGTATGAAAAAATTTGGGCGACGCCGGCGAGAGAAGCTCATGGGGTCGCGGAGCTTTCCCACGGTCGATGCTCCCCGGCGTCGCGCCAAGTGCGGCTCATTCAGTAAAGCACTAGCCATTCATACTCGGAAAGGTGACATCCCCACGAAGAGTTTTTCTTCATACGTAATATATATTGATACTAAATATGTAATACGATGTTGTAAAGTCAGGTATATACTTTGAAGGTAAGCAAGAGTGCAACGGTGCAAGGAAATAGTTGTAGCAAATGACTAATGATGGATGTTTCGTAGTGTTAAAATTGCTAATCTCAGTGATTTTAGTAGTTACAGGAAGTCAGAGTTAGATGATCTATTTTGTATATATGTAATGCAATTCATAACAAACTCAAATCACTGAGATTATTCATAACCTCCCTAGAAAATATTATTAGACATAATTAACAAATAGTTTACACTCTTAGCATTAACAACAATGCTTCTTAGGGTACGGCAAATCTAAATGTTACAGTTCCCATGGTGATCGATAGGTTTTTGGTGTTTTGTGAAAATAGAGTGTTGAATAGTATGGGACAGTCTTGTGATAGGGGGCGATCACTCCCCCATGTCGGTTGCCAGGTTTTGTTAGATGGATTGCCTCACTTCATTAACTCTCACTATGTTACAAACAAAGAAAAGCGAAGGGTAATGAAGCTGGACTACACCTTGGTACGCGAATGCTACCTTCTCAAGATGCTCAAATCCTGTCCATCCTTGCTTCAAAGGCTGATATAAATATATCAAGGCTACATATATATATATATATAGAGAGAGAGAGAGAGAGAGAGAGAAAACTCCATTCGAAAAGAAATTTAGATTCAGCAGGAAGTCTAAATCTATAAAGGACTAGAAGGGAAAAAGGGAAAGGCTTGGTAAAAGAGGTAAAGCCCTTCCAGGAAAGGAATACTCGCAAGCCTGCAAGTATCAAGCTTGTTATCTACCGGGACTGCGGCAAACCCGGTCATACCCATAGCCAGTGTAAGTCACGTAAGAAAATTAGTGAATCAAATATTTCTGAAGAAGAAAGACAGAGTTTACTAGAACTCTTAGTTGAATCAGACTCATTTGAATTAGATGTTTTAGAAATAGATAATTCCGAATCAGAAAATGATCAACCCCCTAATACTGATTCTGATGATTGTAATTGGAATCATTATGCAGCAATTATGAACCTTAACGGTTTAAAGATTAATGTGATTACAGGACAAGAATTAATTTTATTAGACCTAATTAATTCAATTGAAAATAAAGAAGAACAAAGAGCTATGATTGAAAAGGTTTTAGCTACAGGTAAATAAAAGAAAAAACTAGCCTACGATGGATGCATTAGTTAATCTTGCATATTCAATGACCGAGGATTTAGGTAGAATGCAAAAGGAAAAACCTATCTCTATTAATGATTTACGTGCAGAGATAAATAGCCTAAAACTAGAAGTTATTCAATTACGAAGACAGGGAAATATTGGAATTAGCTAATTGTAAAGAAGGTGATATTGATTCTGAGCTAAAAATATTTGAAGATTCTGAATTTAAAATTGGTGAATCCTCCAATGCTAAGAAAGAATATTTGAATATTATAGAAAGAACAGTTTCTTGACAGTATGTTCTGAAGATTAAATTAATTATAAATTCAAAATTTACTCTAGAGACCTTAACTTTAGTAGATACCGGAGCAGATCGTAACATAATTCGAGAAGGATCAATACCTACTCGATATTATGAAAAAACTACTCAAGCTTTATCTACTGTTAATGACTGCATGAGCGATATCTGTTTATATATGGCCTTCATATTAGTGCAAAATGCAGGAACAAATGTGATTTTAGGAAATTTGCTTACAGCTTTAATTGAACCATTTACCATTGATGATATTGGTATTCATACCAACTTCAAAGGTAAAGAAGTTACCTTTAAACTGGAATTTCCTAAAAGACAAGCATTAATTTCTTCTCTAAAAGAACAATCTTTTAGGAAGAAAAATCAAATTAATTATTTAAAGGAAGAATTACATATTTTAAATATAAAAGAAAAGTTAGAGTTACTAGATGTAATACCCCGTTCCGGTTCACCCATGAACCGATTTAGAAATGTCACCGGTGACCGAACTATTCGCTAAACTACTTAGATTCAGTTACGCTAACCTGGATCTCCCCTCGGTATCTTAAAATGCTAGTGCAAGTATATAATGTGTGAATGGGATGCTTGGGTTCTAACGTGGCCCTACGTGTATACCATGATATGCTGTTGTGCACAAAATAGAATAATCGTGAAAACAAGTTCGAAAATAAATAATATTTTAAAACAAAATGGACTGAGTCTTTCTTGTAAGTGCAATAGGCCAACTTGTCCACAACAATAATAATTATTTATATCAATATTATTCCAAAAACATGTCATTTTAGTTTCGTTTCACTGGCTAAACGTTCATAGCATTTCACTTAATAACCTCAAACAAACTCATCATTCACACAACTTAGAATTCATTATTTCCATTCATTACGTGAAGTAGGTTCATGTGTGCAACGGCTTTACTATTCCTCCGTAGTCCTGCCAGCTCTTAGTCCTCGAGATTCTTACCTACACAAATAATAGAAAACCGACAATAACGAGTGTTACCGGTCCAGAAAATATCTAATATTAAACTAGCTATAAGAGCAAACTCTCATATGAAAGAAAACATTTATATACTTCTTGTGAACTCTCTGAAGGGCACCTACTGAGGAGCCACTGGGCTGCAGACCCATTAGCATCCTGAATTGACTATTCTGTTGCTACTGATTTTCTCATTTCATTTGTTGTTCCTTGGGATTATATCCTAAGCCCTCTCCTTACCTCTATAATTTTCCTGGCCTTTATTACGAAGACCGAGTACTCTCAGACAATAGCCTTTAGTACCCTTTGAACTACAAGTCTAGACATGCGTTGTACTTAATAGTACCCGTAAACCTCCACGTTTCTCTGGGTGTGAGGAATTCAAAACGGGAGTTGTCAGGATCCCTTAGGATTGGAACAATCCGCTCACTAATCCAGAGCCCGCTTTGACAAGTATGTGCCTGCATGCGTAGCATGGTTGCCGAATTTCTCATCTCTTGTCTCACTGAAAACTCGATAAAACTATATATAGGCCTGAGAAGGTATTTATATAATAGGCCCAAAGGCAACTTGTAGTGGATCTTGTTTTCGAAAACATACTCGAGGGATCTCATCCTTAAGGGTTATTAATCCGGAAGATCGACTGATTAAATGACCCTGGTTAAGTGGGATCCAATAAAACATCACTTAACTCGTCCTGCAAGTAATAAAACAAAACACAATAAAGTAGAGCGTAAAATAAGAAGTGAGTAAGAAATGGACTTGGTAGAAGCTCCAAGCATGTCTACGCGCCTAGGCAGTGAACTTCTACTCTGTACCTACACATCAAATCTAGAAGTTAACGCTCACTAACTGAATGATGCATTAAACTCATCATGAATATCACACATATAATGCAATCATCATTTAATAACAATCATTAATGTAAAAATATCTCATCCTATTTATCCTCAAATTACATTGCAGTCAATGAGCATGCTCAAATTTAATTTACTTAATTGGATCACTAACTATCAATCAATCATGCAAATCATCACTTCATTCACAATCAGACATTTATCACAACAGTTAATCATTCCTAGCATGTTATGCTAATAATTATAAATTTTAAAAAATTAAATCAGATAAAAGTCTATACCTAATCGTCAATCACACGATGACAACAACAAAATTGTGGCCAGCTTGAGTGAGGATTGTAGGGAAGAGGAAAGGAAGAAAAAGAAGAAGGAAGAAGTTGGGTGAGAAGGATGATGGTGATTGAATGACAGAAATGTGAAATATTTAGATGTCAGGGTGAGAAAAACAAATGGTCAGGTGAGAAAAAATGAATGGTCAGTGAGAAAAATGAATGGTTGTCTCGTAATTAAAACTTGACTCAACTCTGACTCAAGTAAAAAATAATACTAGCTCGTAATAAAAAAATCCAATATAAATATAATACACATCAATGACATGCTCTATAACTAATGACCACACCCAAACTGCTCGTAACGCGTATGTATTCAGCCTAAAACAAATTATACGATTTAATTAAAATAAATAAAGAAAAATCTGGCATACTTTCATATATTTTGATAACTTATTCTACTGTTGTCTTACTGGCATCATCATCATATACTTGGGCACACATGACTCTCATGGTTCATAACACAAGATCGGCCTTGGCGTGCTTTGAAATTGACCTGACTGAAAATAACAGTCGAACCGACCGGTTCAGACTATAAAACCCTAACTCGAATCACGGGTTTTACACAAGAGGTAAAAAATTGAATTTAATGTTTTCAAGACAAATTTGAATTAGAATTATGTAGTGACTTGCCAACAACTTTCTGGAAAAGAAAGCGTCATGAAGTTACTCTTCCCTATGAAGATAATTTTCAAGATTCCTTAATCCCTACTAAGGCAAGACCCATACAAATGAGCAAAGAGCTTGTTATTTATTTTCAAATAGAAATACAAGATCCACTTGATAAAAATTCAATTAGACCTAGTAGGTCACTTTGGTCCTATTTTGCTTTTTGAGTTTACAAAGCTTCAGAAATTGAACGTGGAGCACCAAGGTTAGTTATAAATCATAAGCCCTTAAATAAAGTATTAAAATGGATTAGATATCCTATTCCCATAAAAAGGATTTGCTTAAAAGACTTTATCAAACAAAAGTCTTTAATAACTTTGATCTCAAATTTGGATTCTTGCAAATTCAAATTAGTGAGAAGGATAGATACAAAACGACATTCAATATTACTTTTAGATAATATGAATGGAATGTCATGCTGTTTGGCTAGAAAAATGCCCCCTTTTGAATTTCAGAAGGTTATGAATGATATTTTCAATCCTTATGCTAATTTCATCATAGTATATATTGATGATGTGTTGGTGTATTCCAATGATCTAGATCAACACTTTAAACACTTAACTCAATTCCATAAAATTGCAAAACATATGGAATTGTGTTATAATAAAGAAAGATGAGTTTAATTCAAATAAAACCTAAATATCTAGGCCATGAGATTGAAAATGCTTGCATTCGGCCTATTCATAGAGTAGTTGAATTCTCTAGTAAATTTCCTGATGAGTTACACGATGAAACTCAATTACAAAGATTTCTAAGTAGTTTAAATTAAGTTTCTGATTTTTATAAAAACTTAGGCAAAGATTGTAAATTACTATGACAACATCTTAAGAAAAATCCATCCCCTGGACTACAACTCATACAAAAACGGTCCAAAATATTAAGCATAAATCCAATTTATTCCTTGCCTTAGTTTAGCTGATCCCTTTGCTTTAAAAATTGTAGAAACTCATGTGACTTAGGTTTTGAGGTTATCCTAAGACCAAATATTAATAATAGATATATTATTATTAAATTTTATTATGGAATATGGAATCCAACTTAACAAAAGTATTCAACTATAAAAAAGAAGATGTTGAGTATTGTAAATTGTATTTTAAAGTTTTAGGATGATTTGCTTAATCAATGGTTTTTATTGCGTAGTGATTGAAAAGTGGCTAAAGACATTTTAGAAAAAGATTGTAAATCCCATATTAGACACGTATGGTTGGACGACCTGAGCATAGTTGCTAGCATCTACCTCTAGAGAGAGACATATGGAGGAAGACATACTAGAGACAGGAGTGAGATAATAATGTACATGATCAGGATTAGGCTTCAACACCTCGATAGCACAACCACCATCCGAGTAGCACAACCCTACATGAGGACAACTATTTGAAGATGTTCTTAGCCTTGCATAGAGACTGTATGTCATAGCATTCAGAGCAAAGCAGGGTCAAAGATTGAGGACAAGACATAGCTATGGTAACATCAGCTAGGCAAAGAAAAATTAGGTGCGCTGGAGTTATTCTAATGTGATGTTACAAGGTCGACTTCAACAACCATCTTGCATACCATCTCCTTGACTTGACATCCTTATGTCAAATGTGTATTGCAAGATAACATCATCAAACATAGTTAGCGATAGTCCTATAGAGATGCATGTGGACAGAGTCAGAGAACAAAGCAGTATGACCTGCAGATGGGATGACCACAGTGGTCAGATTAATCTGTCGATATGACAACATACTTATGGGATATAGCCAGGGTATACAAATCAGATGATTAGCAGATGGTTAGACATGTAGTGTAACCTTAGCCAGCAAGAAGAGTTTGACTCATATTATAGCCTTCGGCTTAGATGGTGGGTTTAATGAGGGAGCGTCCTTTAGGGAGAGTGATTTCTTTGTGTTCCACCAGCATGATTAGGTCCTTACCTTGAGATATTAGAATTTATCCTTTATCTCGAGTATAGGAGGTACTTTCATGGTACCGTTTAGGACTTATAGTATAAGTAGCTGATGACAGAATATTGTTGAGGAGACAACTTCACCCAAGCTTGGGAGCAACATAGACATGGACTTTAGTTAGACCAGACCGTGTAGTCCAGATGGAGGGACACTATTGTATACTCATCTTGGCTTATAGCCTTACTTGAGAGTCTACTACAATGATAATAGTATTGTGAGTAAAGATGACAGGTCACACACCACTAAAGGGCGAATGAGACATGTCATTTAGAAGTGGGTGACTAGTACAGTATCAAGAAACACATGCCTATTGTTAATTGATTAAACTAGAGCCACTTAAGAGCCGTCTCTTAGACTCGTTATTGATTGACTGTTCCATAGGCTGACCACCTATGGTGGAGTCCATTCATGATGATCTTCGAGACATGTCCATGGACCTAGTTAGATTTTTGAGTCACCTAGTATCCTATATAGAGTTTTCATTATCCCATTGGGAATCAGATGGAGATCCTTACCTCACCACAGAGAGACTTGATGTCAGACTATGTGAGGATGAGACACTTCCACTCTCTTTTCATGTGACCGAAGATGTTAGACAGAGCTGAGCGTTTTCACACTCACCCTTCCAAATATATCAGTCCTACCATCAGTTTTCCAAATGGTTGAGATGAGCAGACATTGACCAGTGCACACGTCAATAGATCCCACAGTTCCATGCAAAGTATGTTGTTATACTCTTTGAGACATAGCAGGCAGTAGTGTTATAGCAACTGTCATTGTTCCATTATGGAGCAGAATGAGATACTTGACTCAGGACCAAGTTAGATAGGACCTGGTGAGTGGTCTAGTTCCTTTTATAGGGACACTTGAGTGTTTGAAATAGACTGACAAGAGTGAATCATATAGCTCATTAGTATACACCCTTACTTAGTACATGTGTCTACCATATACTAGCAAGATTAGCAAGACACTATAGTATAATCGTATGACCTAGAATAGAGTGACCTGAGGGTACACATAGTTGGCTTATCATATTGATGAGAACTAGGGAGACTTGGGTAGTGGTTAGGCTGCATACCTCCCACTGACATAGTTTTTCCTGATATAGTTCAGACTAGTACCCTTGAGTACTTTAGAGTACCTGTTTGATCACCCAGTAGACCCTTAGGTGAACCAAGGTTTTTCCGCCGAGGTCATTGCAATTCAGTCCTCATAATTTGTAGTGATCCTAGGAGTTAGTCCACTAAGATAATTTGAGCATGCATGGTTAGTAAAGCGAGACGATTAGAGCATGTATGGTCACTCCAGTGAGACGATGCGAGCATATATGGTTAGTCCAGACAGATGATTCTAGCATGTATGACATATTTTGCTAGATGATTTGATCATGTGTACTCTGTCCAGCCAGATTAGTAAGGAGCTAGTGAGCTTTGTCAATGTTCAGAGTTCCAACTTCATGTTGGTCCGTTTGGGCCGTGCATAGCTAGTTTTCGATGGAGAGCTACTAGTTTTCTAGCAAGATGACACCTTTAGTTGAGTCTTCTAATCACAGTTGATGTGAGAAATTATGAGGATGGAATTTTTATAAGGAGAAGAGGTTTGGGTTAGGGTTTTACCCACTTGTATTGTTACCTGGTTCGGGCCAGTATCAAGTCTGTTTGAGCGAGCTTGAGTCAGACTAGTTTTTAGACCATGAGTATGGGGTTCAGATGGCCGTATGAGTATGTTATGGTCGTTGAATATGCTTGACATGTAGATGATAGCTTCAGTTAAGCAATAGCAAATCGTGAGTTATTAGTGTATACATGAGGTATACAGATGGATTTTATGAGTTAGCCAGGGTTTTAGGCGTAGTTTTAGGCTGTTGCAACGTTTAGTATAAGTTTAGAATTTTTAAGGTATCTCATTTGCATGCATCATAGGGAGTTCAGATCACCGGATTGTGCCCCTATAGGCCCAACTTGATTGAGTCGTGGATTTTTACTCGATTGAGTTCATGGTTCGAGGCACATTTTATAACACTCCAAATCCGATTCACACTCAAAAATTGAACCACAATGTCACTAGTCCTAGTTAGGTTGGCTAACTCGAACCCAACTTGTGCGGATCTACTCTGGGCGTCTTAAGATGAAGATATTAATCGCTATGCATAGATGAATGCACAGAACCCTAACATGCTATTATATGGATGACATGTCAACCAATTCACAAAACAAAATAATTCGACAAAATCAAAGAAAATTTCTGAAATAAAACAGACAGAGTCTCACCTAAAAGTGCAATTAGGGGCCACCCTGTCAAAACAATATATACAAATACATATCTATATATCAAACATTTTATTCACACAAAATTCCAATCTACTGTATAAATCACTCTGAATCTGGGTCTCGACTTGCCTGTTCATTCTATTCACATTTCCCATCATATCTGGGTCTCAACCCACTTGTTGTACATATTCAATTTCTCAATATATTTACTAAAACATGTATATTAACATGCCATCATTAGAAAATTTTCTACTAAAGTAGATATCAAATCACATCATATTATCATGCCTTGCATTTCATCACATCATTCTCAATATAATGACAACATAAACAAAATATTAACATTCGATCGTCTCACATGTGTGTGCAAGAGATATCACTGCTCCTCCATCCAAGCTAGCACATCCAACTCATGATTATCACCTATATATATTACAAAAATATGTTAGTAACAAGTGTTACTGGTCCAAAATATAACTATATCAAACTGGCTATGAGGGGTAACTCTGATATGAAGACAAAACATTCATATACTTCACCAGAACTATCTAAAGGGCACCTACTAAGGAGCCACCAGGCTGCAGACCAGTAGCATCTCGAATTGACTGCTCTACTGATGCCTCTCTCAGTATTTTCTCATTTCTTACTTTCTGGTCCCTCGGGACTACCAGTATATCCTAAGCCCTCTCCTTTCCTCCATAATTCTCCTAGCCTTGAGCACGAAGGTCGATTACTCTCAGGCAATCGCTTTTAGTACCCTTTGAACCACAAGTCTGGACGTGTGATGTACTTAACCAGTACTCGTAAACCTCCACGTTCTCTGGGTGTGAGTAACTAAAATGTGGAGTTGTTAGGATCCCTCAGAAATGAAACAACCCTCTCACTAATCCAGAGCCCATTTTGACTGGCACGTGCACCCGCTCATGGTATGTTCGAGTCGGTTTTCTCTTCTCTTGTCTCACTGAAAACTCGATAAAATTATATATATAGGCCTAGGAAGGGATTTATATAATAGACCTGAATGCAATTTATGGTGGATCTTGTTTTCGAAATCATACTCAAGGGATCTCATCCTTAAGGGTTATTAATTCGAAAAACTATTCGACTAAATGACCCAAGTTAAGTGGGATACGACAAAACACCACTTAACCTATCCTACAATCAGTAAAAATAAATCACAATAGAATAGAAAAATAAATCACGGGTGAGTCCTAAATGGACCTGGCAAAACCTCCGAGCATGTTCTCGCACCTAGGCGATGAGCTCTTACTTTATACCTGCACATCAAAACTAAATACTAACGTCCATTCTAATCATGTGATGCATGAATGCGATGAAGAACAATAAAAAATCACAGTGAGTCAAACAAGAACACAACAAAACATATAGAATCATATAATACATGTGGTTACTAACATAACTTGAGTACTCATAATAGCTTAGCCTTTATTACCTCTGTAAAACCCGTGATTCGAGTTAGGGTTTTACGTTACCGAACCAGTCGGTTCGACCGTTGGTTCGAGTCGAGTCAGTTTCATGAATCGCGTGCTGAGTCGAGACCAGCCGTGAGTTATGAGCGATGAGAGTCAGGTGTACCTGAATATATGATGATAACGTCGAGAAGATGGTGAGATACGAGTTATCTGAATATATGAAAGTATGCAGTATTTTTTCTTTTTTATATGTTTGATCGAAGAAATAGTTTTAGGCCGAATAACGCATTAGGACGCGTTTGATTATATTTGGGTGGGTTATTAGTTATAGAGCATGCCATTTGGATGTTGTTGTGTTTGTTTTATTTTATGTGATTTTTCCATATTTTTCTAGATTTTTTTTAGAATTTATTACGAACTAGTTATTATTTTGACTCGAGTCGGAATCGAGTCAATACTTATTTACGAAACTGCCACTAGAACATCACTTCATCTTCCCCGACACTCTCCCCCTTTCTAAACCCTAGCCGCCGCCATTGGGTCGCCGCCGCCGCCACTGCCGACGCCGTGCTGCCGCCGATCGACGCCGCCCTGCCCCGCCTTGCTGTCGCCGTGCCGCCCCGACCAACCCCGGCCACCGTCGCGCCGCCACGACGCCGGAATCGCCCCACAAGCCGTCGACGCTCTCCTTCGGGTCGATTCGCCGCCGCCGTGACCCCGACGACCACCACCTTGACCTCCTCGACGTTTCCCCCTTACCTAGTGCCGCCGTCGAAGCCGGCCGTGGGCCCTGATCGGAGCGACCGACCGCCGCCGATCGAACTCGACGCCACCGCCGGCGGTCATCGCCGCCGAGGCTGCCCTTGCCGTCACCACCATTGGGACCGAGCTCGCCGAGCCGGTGCTAATCCTTACCCCTGATTGCCCTGCCGGAACAGTCACCGGAAAACCGCCGGGACAGTCGCCGGAAAACCGCCGAAAGTCGCCGAAAAACTGGATTCACCCAAATTTGTCGGAAATCACATGATCTTCCGCCGAATCCCTCTGATTGAACCCTATTGAACTTCGGACGTCATAGGGTGCCGAATTCGAGCCACGAACCCCGACGAGGTATAATTTATTTTAAGTTAATTATTTAAAAGTATTGATTATTAGAATTGCATGTTAGGATTGGTAAATTGTGTGTTGTAATTATATATATAAATGTAGATTTGATTAAGGATAAAATATGAAATTTGTTTGATTGAGTGGTGTTAAAAATGGAAGCTAAGAAACTAATTAGGGTAACTAGGTAATGATCATGATCTAATGCAACCTAGCCTAAGTAGACTTGCTAGGATATTGGTTGGTGTGTGTTGATTGATGCGTGATGGATGTATGCATGATATAGGATGTATGACTGCATCATGAGCGGGCGTTAGTATTTAGTTTTGATGTGTAGGTACGGAGTAGGAGCTCGCCGCCTAAGCGCGAGGACCTGATTGGAGCTTCTACTAGGTCCGTTTAGGACTCGTTCTCTGTTTTTACGCTACTCTATTGTGTATTTGATTTATCATGTGCAGGACGAGTTAAGTGGCGTTTTATCGGATCCCACTTAACTCGGGCCATTTATCCAACAGTTCTTTTTGGATTAATAACCCTCGAGGATGAGATCCCTCGAGTTTGTTTTCGAACTTCAGATCCAGCTCACGATGCCTTCGGGCCTATTGTATAAATCCCAACCTAGACCTATATATATGTATAGTTTTTGCGTTTTCAGTGAGAGATTGAATGAGGGAAATTCGACTACCGTGCTACGCGAGCGGGCACGTTTGAGTCGATAGTGGGCTCTGGAATAGTGTGCGGGCCGTTTCATTCCTGAGGGATCCTGACAACTCACCTTTGAGTTCCTCAAACTCAGAGAAGTGTGGAGGTTCACGGGTACTATAACGCAGCGCATGTCTAGACTTGTGGTTTCAAAGGGTACTAAAGGCGACTGCCTGAGAGTGCTTGGCCTTCGTGCTCAAGGCCAGGAGTAATATGGAAAGTGTAGAGGGCGAAAAGGAATGAGATTTGATGTGAGAAGTGATAGAGAAATGGCCAAGGTATGAGAATGAGAAAGAAAAGGGAACGCTGTCGACCCGAGGGCGACGGCTCCCATAGATGCCCTGATGAGAGTTCTTGAGGAAGTATATGGTTTTGATTCAACAGGAGAGTTTGCTCTCCTGTGCTAGATTGATATTAGTTATTTTCTGGGCTGGTAACATTCGTTACTGACGGTTTTTCTATATATATGTAGGTGAGAAATGCGAGGGATGAAAGCTGTCAGGACTGCGGAGGAGCAGCACGGAACCGCGCACACATGTACCTGTCGCGTGTAATGTATAATGATGGTGTGTTAATGCTATAAGAATGATAATTTTGATGTGTTTGTTTGGATGAATTGCTTGTTATGAAATGAACGGATAAATGTGAATGAGTAGGGAGCTTTGGAGTTCAGACTTGGCTCAGGTGAAATAAATGAGATAATGATTGAATGTCATGTTAGATTGTTATGTTTTATCGTATTTTGATAAAATATTTATATACCCTTGTCGTGGACAGGTTGGCCCTTATTGCACTTCTAGGGGAGATTGTCTGTTTTTCCGTAAAAATTAATAACTTTTTATTTAAATTTCTTACTTGTTGCATGGTTTTGTGTTGCTTGCACATCATGGCATGCATATAGGACCGCGTTAGAATCCACTTGTTCACATTCATGCATTTCATGTTTGCATCTCCATCTTGAGACGCCGAGGGTAGATCCGGGTCGGCTTAACCGAACCCAGTAGATTAGCGAATGGTTCGGTCGCCAATGATATTTCCGGGTCGGTTCACGAATGAACCGAAACGGGGTGTTACAAATAAGGCAATGAGTGTGGATTGAACACGTGTTTTTAGGATTACACTCTTTCAACTGAGCTATCCTTGTATTGATGCTACTTTATTATTTTATTATATATAAATAAATATAACTAATTATAATTAAACTTAGTCAATAATATTATTGATTTATGATTTTAAATATATTTTAGATAGACAAATAATATTATATATATTATTATATCATGTTATCGAGTTAAGTTCGAGTCGAATTTGAATTATAATCGAGTTGAATCGAGTCGAATACTGTCTTATTCAAGTTTGACTCGTAAGATTCAAATCTAAATTTATATATTTAAATATCAAATTTTAAATTAAATTAAGTCGAACGATAAATATTTTCGAGGTGGCTCAATTAGGAGCCCTGCCGGTTCCGTGATGAATCGCCGCCTGCCAGCATGCACCTGTACTCTCATATTGAGCTCACGGCTCCCATTATCATCCTTTGCTTTGTGCATGCTTGAATTTCCCCCTTTTATTTCTTCTCTACCACGTTGACTACAAATGTACTCTCCACGCTGGTGTCCATGGATGACAGGTTGGTGTGGGACATTTGTCAGGTTTTGCATGGATGGATGGATGGTACGTACCATGTAATTTTACCACAGGTTCAAATGCCAGATATTATATTAGCTTTGGAAAAAAAAGTATTATATTTGATTTATATTTAATAAAATATATATTAATATATTTAATAGGATCGAATAAGATTCAATAAAATTTTAAAATTATAAAAAATATTTTATGTGACCATTAATTTAATATAATACCAGTTAAAGTGCAATTTGGAAAATAAAAATAAATACAAATTAAAATAATACAAAGGCACAACTTTACAAGGTTTGAACACATACAACATCTTACACAATACTGCATTAAGATAAGATACTTTAGGAAAAGCACATCTAAGTATAATTACAAACTTGGCTATAATATTCTATCATATAACATAATAAAATCCCACATGAATAGTTCAATCCCTATGAGTTGTCTTTGGTATTTTTTATTATGAATCATACTACTAAGGAATAAGGGTAGATGTTAGTTATAATTTATGAAATCTGACTTAGATGAACAATTTACTTTTAATATTCATTTGTAAAGCACTTTTTAATTTTTTAATTAATTTCAATATATCAAATGCTTAGTAAGACCAGTGTTAAATTTATGCAAGGTTTCACACCAACATAGTAGAAAGTTCAATGTTGTCACTATTCTATTTGCAGCTAGGAGTGAGCGTCGATGACTAAATGACCCCCTCTGATCAACGTCCGAGATAATTTTATGACCAAATTTGATCAATCAATAATAATTATATTTATTTGTCCGACTAAATGTCAGACGGAAAGATTATCAAAAATAAAAAATTAATAAAATTAATGATATTTATAAAATTTATTACCAAATTATCATTAAAGTTTATTAAATCTAAAGTACATTAACCTTAGTTTCTAAACTTTTTCCTGATAATATGATATTTATTTATTCAATATTTTTTAAGGAAATGTTTTTAATTTGTATGCTAATTGACAAGAGAAAAATGAAGGAAACTAAAAAAAGATAAAAATTCGAATTTATAATAATTAGAATGAATAGATAATAGTAACAAGAAATATGGGATAAGAATAAATTCCTAACTTACCCAAATTTTAGCCCTATCAAAATTTCAATCATGAACGTCCAATTTTTTTGCTTTTAAGGGTTAAGTAGACAGTCATGTACAATGCCTTAGTCCACCGTCCGAACAGCCGGCCTACAGCTAAAAAAATTGATTCTTCCTTTTAGAGAAAAAAATTGCATCATCATGATGTGCAAACGAATGGCAACATTTTTTTCCACATTTTCTAAATAGTCCCTCGGGCGAAAGAGATTCATATCATACACGTTTTGCACAAAATAAAGAGGCAATTTTTTGTTTTTTATTTCGTCATCGTCGTGAAGGTAGCTGTTACAAGGGTATAAAACTTACAAATACACGATCTTAGCAATAAAGAAGGCTAAAATTCATTTGTAATAGCCATTTTCATAGTCCTGCTTCACATTCTACATTTTCAGCCATTTTGGTTTCACTGTCTTCTTAACCTCGGGTTTGGCCACTGAGTTGTTGGGCAAGGGCACCTCCACCGCAGCTTCTGGCATAGCTTGTACAGTGGTCACTGTCTGTTGAGGTGGGGCAGCGAAGTCAACATCTTTCAAGGCTAAGACATCTTCCCGGAGGAAGGGCCCTGCATCCGCGAAGCTAGGATCATCAACTGCAAAAACCGACCAATATCAAGTGGCTATTTATCATCCATTGGCAATTCAAACATCAAACTATTTAGTATTTGGAGGGAAAATCAGTTAAATAGACCAAGTTTTACAAGTGCTCATAAAAATCATAATTACCTTTTGATAGGTCATACGAAAAATAGACAATAGCACCAGGAATGAATCCAGCATCATAAAAATTCATTCCCACGTTGCTCAGTTGTTTTTTGGGAGGAGTGGTATCTGATCAGACGGAAGGAAACCAAATGAGCATTCATATAAATGTTGCACGCAGCAGTAATTCTCAAAAAAAAAAGGAAAGAAGCTCAGCAATATTTAAAAAATATTTGTGCCAAGAACCCAGCAAGAACCTTTTTATTATAGTGCGCATTATTGAGGCACCTTTATCCGGAGGCAAGAATTAAGTTCCTTAAAGAAGGATATAATGTGCCTACGAATGAAACATTTTCTCCAATCTTGCAAACAACAATTTTTTCATTGAAACTATAAGTTCACGAGCTTCATAATGATGTTAAAAAACAGTTAAACCACGTACAATCCTCATAGATGTCAAAATTCGATGGAAGTAATATGAACCCAAAGCATCACAATAATTGAAATTTTATGCTTCACGTATGTACCAAATATGAGAACTACCATTTGATACTACTTGAGAAAATATGAAACATCTTAATATTAATTCTGCGAACACCAAAAAATTATATGAAAAATAGTGTTGTTATACTATCCCCCAAAAAGTATTGAACAAAAGCAGCCCATGATAAAGAAAAGAACATGAGCCAAATGAATGGGCACCTCAAATAGGTTTGTTAGCATCGGTAGACATGTGGACAAGTTTTCACCAAAACAAGTGAGCCTCATTCTATTAAAAATGAAGATAGTGAAATGTTCAGTTCCTCACATATGTAAAATGGAATTTCTGGTCGAGCAACTAATTTCTTTAGGAGATCAATCAGATCTTGAACAGTTTCAGAAGATTGGAACTTTGCCTCAACTGTGAGGTTGTCCGGAAACCGAATCCTAATTAACGCCTGCACCAACATCAAAAAAAGATCATAAGCAAGAAAATTGACAAGACATTGGAGTGAGATAAATAAAATGGCATGACACGACAGAAAAATACTAAGTGCCCATAGATAAACCTACCAGACAACTCACGAGAGAAAGAATGACTAAATGCCTATAGATAGGCTCGCTGGACAATTCTGGGACACAAATGAGGGGATAAAAAATATTCACAGAACATGATCCACCGTTAGGATTTTGGGAAGGAGCAAATGGCTTACTACATGGACAACTATACTACAATGATTGCATTTAGGTAATTTGTGTAAAATTAATATCTGTGAGATGAAAGTAGACCATGACAAAGCAATAAAAATATCTGCTCGGATTTCAAATGCACCATTTAACCATTTCTCATAATTAATAAGCACGTGACGCCAGACTTGAGACATACAAGCTACTAGCTACTAGATCCTCCTTTGAGGACACAGGTTGGACAGCTACGAAAAACACATTTCTCTCTCCACTAGGATTTCAAAAGTACCAGTTAATCATGTCTCACCATTATGAATGTTACTATGCAGACATCTAAAACATAGAAATAAGCTTCAATACTCTCCTACCAAAATCACATTTCAATTCCTTGATCAAATCATGATATGAAATACGAATAATGACATCCTTGATTTACAATTTATGCTATTTAACGCTTGCTAAAAGAAATAAAAGAATGGCACAGCTGCATTTGTAAGACTTATCATCCAATTATGCCTCCTTAACATTACCTTTGTTATTTTCGATCTCCTTGCAGCTTCTTCTGCTTCTCGAATCTTCCGCGTCTTTAAATACTTATCTGAAGACAAATAAGTAACAAGCTAAACGTTGCAGCTGTAGAAATGTAAAGATGTGACAGTTTTATAAATTTAAATATATCGATGAAATAAATATTCAAACAGTCACAATTCCACCATTTAATGCCAAAGCAACTACTTTCATGTTTGCCAATCATACCTTCTTTCTTGCCAGATAAAAGACGGTAATAGTCCTCAGCAGTGAACTCATAGTAATCATCATTCTCGTCTGTTAAAAAAAAAGAGAACTAAGTCAATAAGTCAGCCAAAGGAAAACAAATTGTCTACGTAGTACTAACCACACAATTTACTCACACCGCAATAGTTTATCCATTTAATCAACACTGAACAATATATATATTTTTTTTAAAAAAAAAGTGGCACACCTGTATTTGACACTGAAGCAACAGGTGAGGACGGAATAGTTGTAAACAATCGAATTTCTCTTCCAACTGCTTCAGCCATTGTCTTCAGTTTAATCTATAGAAGATCAAAGCCAACACATTTAGAATTCTTATTCCATAACAAGATCGCACATGCGAAAATAAAAGCCATTCCCAACACGCCTCCAACCCATAGAATTTTCCGATTTCACTTCTTTCCATTTATCCCTTCTTCTTCTTCTCATCAACTAACATTCCTTTAGCCCAAATATCTTAGCTACACTGTTCATCATAAGTGGCGTTCTAAGACAGAACCGGCCCACCAGGCACCTAATGCACAAAAAGACACCCAAAAAGAAGAATACATGAACGGCAAATTTGGAAGAAAATCCACATTCACGCATCAACAATAAAAAAAAAACCACAAAAAGAAACGCTGATTCATCAAGCTCGCAATCCAAAAAAATCAAGAATACAACGCATAAAATGATCTAATAAACAACAGCAATAGTATATCTTAGCTACACTTCATCACAAAAAAGAAACACGAATTCATCAAATTTGCATGAAAATCTGCATTCATTACACACACCAAAAAAAAAAACAAATTACAAAAACAGATACGCCGATTCATCAGGATTGCACCCAATCTAGGCCCGAAATTCAAGAACAGGTTAATAACCCCACTATAACAATCCAATCTACTCGCAATCCCACCACCGATTCCGATCAAAATCCAACACAATCAAACCCTAAGAAAATTGAAGGAAGAAAAAAACGATGCACATGGCGGCGCCGGGAATCGAACAAAGCAAGGATCTTTATCGAAGTGAGAAAAAGACGACCTGGGCTTCGTCGAGGAATCGGGGGCGCTTGGGCGTGCGGTCCGGGCACATCAGACGCCGTCGGAGGTGGTGGAGGTGGACAAGGAGAGGAATTCAGAGTCTTGCGGTGGAGGGGAGTTCTCATATGGTGATTTATAATTAATCATTAATGACCCAACTAAACACTCTATTATGGAATTATTATATTTTTATAATTATTATTTTTCACTGACTCAGTTAGCTAAACCTAAGTTAGAATGTTTCAGTGGTTAGAACATATGATTATGCCTACTAAAGTATGGTATAGTTTAAATCAAACAAGCAAATAAACTTATTTTTAAATATTTTATAATGAAATCCAAATATTGAATTATGGAACCCAACCAAACTAAAATGTTTTATTTTATTTTGATTTCCAGGTATTTAATTCTATTTGAATCCAAACCGTCCAGTTGTTTACTCATAATTCCACCCTCCTTCTGAGCAAGGAAAGAGGTTGAGTATAGTTTTACTTGGCCCAAACCTTTTTAATTGTCTAAATTTTAATTTTGAGTAATATTAACAAGTAGGGACTAGTCAAATGATTAATCGAACCTTAAAAGAGCTTTATTTACACTTAATTTTTTATTTTAAAGACAAAATTTGTTGTATATATAATAACTATTTTTATAAATTAATGGTATTTAACTAAGAAAAACTACCAAAAGATAAAGAATCTAGTTTCATACAAATTGACAAGCTTCATGTCTAAGTGCAAATTCAAACTCGTTTCATTTGATTTTTAGCAGAACGGTGTATTCTAATTGATCTACAAATGACATTTTAGTGTGTGTGTATATATATATATATATATATATATATATATATATATATATATATATATATATATATATTCATAGACAGACTCTCCATTGTATTGTGATAAAGTAATATTTTGGTTTTCTTCAAATAATAAATTAGCCGGAGTTGGTCTTTGATAATAATTTAACATTTGAGGTAAAAGATTTTTCTTTGCTACATTTATAGAATCTGTAAACTGATTTATCAAATCTTTAGATTCATATCCTTTAATAGTTTTAATTTTTAAATCTCCTAGTTTTCTTGTTAACCTTTCTAAAAATTCTTATGTTATAGGAGGTCTTTTATTAAACTCAGCAGTTATCATAGGAGGTTTAATCAATACAGGTTTAAGAATTTCTTCTTCAACCTTTTCTTTTCCTTTCTGTCTAGGAGTCCAATTATCTTCTATATTTGATAATTGATTTGCTATGGTTTGTAAATGCATATGGGTATAATTATTTTGTTTTATAATTATAGCTATATCCTCTGGTTTAGACTCAGTCTTAACAAAGGACATTGCTTCTATTGTTCCATGTTTAATACTGCCTAACGGACGATGTCTACTAGTATTAATTTTACCATCAGTTGTTTCCCAATTTCTAGGCTCTTTATGAACTAAGATTTTAGGAGTTACTAATTTCTTAAACCATTTTTTAAAAGGAATTTCATATTTTAAAGCTTTTAAATCTTTATAATAAAGTTCTTTATATTCTTGTCTTTGAGTTTCATCAAATATGTCTTTAGAGATTGATATTTTAACATATTTGATGAAACTCAAAGACAAGAATATAAAGAACTTTATTATAAAGATTTAAAAGCTTTAAAATATAAAATTCCTTTTAAAAAATGGTTGATCTGGCTCTGGAAATAATTCCTGTTTTTTAGGAATAGCAATAGATATACTAACCTTATCCCACCATCTAATATATATGCGATAAGCTAGAGTAGGAATAAAAATTCCCTAGAATCCATAGAATTCTGTAAAGAGGTGGAAGATGATTAGGGTAATTTCTGTAAAAAGGTGGAGGATGATTACGGTGATGAAGCAGTTTTCCTTTGACCTTGTCCATATTCCCCCTGCAGAAATTCACGAGTAAGAAAATCTAATAAGCTATTAGTTAAACCAGGTATATATTCAATGTCAAAGTCAAAAATAGCAAGAAGGGCTTGCCATCTAGCAAAAATATGTTTAGATGCCAAATTCTGAATATCTTTTTCAAGAATAAATTTAGCAGCAGTACAATCTATTCTTAAAAGAAACTTACTATTCAAAAGATCATCTTGAAATTTTAAAATGCAGTTAACTATACTAAGCATTTCCTTTTTAATAGTACTATACTTAGATTGTGTTTCATTCCATAAACCTGAATGATATCTAATAATAAAAGGTTTATTATTAATATTTTGTTTAAGAATTCCCTAAAATCCAAGATCACTCGTATTTGTTTCAACTATTTTTAAAGTAAAAGGATGAGGTAAGCTGAGACAAGGTATATATTTAATTTTTTGTTTAATTACTTGTACAACCTTAGTATGAACTTCAGTCCAAGGAGGTGGATTCTTTTTCAATCTTTGAAACAACAATTTACAATCTTTTGCTAAATTTTTATAAAATTCTACCATATAATTTAGATTTCCTAAGAATCTTTGTAATTGATTCTTATCTAATATTTTATCTGGAAATTTACTAGAGAAATCTATTACTCTTTGTAATAGGTCTAATATTTCCTTTTTCAATATTATGTCCTAAAAATCTTATTTGATTTTGTACTAAAACCATTTTAGACTTAGATAAAACTATTCCATTAGTTATAGCTATTTTATAAAATTGATTTAAGTGTTTAAAATGTTGATCTATACTATTGGAATAAATTAATACATCATCAATGTATACAATTATAAAACTTACATATGGATTAAATATATCATTCATAATTTTTTGAAATTCTGAAGGTGCATTCTTTAATCCAAATGGCATAACGTTCCATTCATATTGTCCAAATGGTACATTAAAAGCAGTTTTATATCTATCTTCTTCTTTGATTTGTATTTGTCAAAACCCTGATTTTAAATCAAATTTACTAAATATTTGTGCATTATATAATCTTTTTATTAAATCTTTCTTATTCAGGATTGGATATCTTATCCATTTTAAAACTTTATTTAAAGGTTTATAATTTATTACTAATCTTGGTGTTCCTCTTTCTATTTTTGAAGCTTTAAATACATAGAAAGCTGAACAAGACCAAGGAGATTTACTTTCTCTGATTAACCTATTATTTAATAAATTTTTATTTCTTTTTGGCAATATTCTACCAATTCTTGATTCATTTGAATTGGTCTAGCTTTAGTTGGTATTAATTTATCATTGAAATCATCTTCATATGGAAGAGAGACTTCATGTCTTTTTCAATCCCAGAAGGCACTAGGTAAATCATTACATAAGTCTTTCTCAAATAAATTCTTTATATCTGTTATTCTATGTTGAATATTAGGACTTTCTAATTTATGTTCTAATATTAAAGTATTAACTTCTTCTTTTAAATAATTTATTTGATTAATTTTTCTGTTTTGTTTATTTTTCATTCTAGAAATAAAGGATTGTCTTTTAGGATATTCTAATTTAAATGTAATATCCTTTCCTTTTATAAATGCAGCGCACAACGGCGTTTTTAATTGTGGGCCATTGGATGAAAATCCAACGGCCCACAATCAAAATTCTTACCCAACCCACCCCTCCCCCCTCTCCCGTTTTTCACCCTCCCCTACATATTTCTCCGTCGTCGCCCCAACCCCCGACCGCCGGTCGCCACCCGCCCTCGCCCCCGACCGTCCCCGCCGGTCGCCCCGCCTCCGCCGTCGCGGTCGCCCTCGCCCCCACCCTCGGCCCCGCTCGCAGCCGCCGGCCCACCCCCCGCCCCGCCCCCAGCTGTTGCCGGCCCGCCCCGCCCCCCGCGTTCCCACCCACCCCTCCCCCCCCACCCCGCCTTCGCTCGCCGTCCGCTGCCCCCGTAAAACCCACGATTCGAGTTAGGGTTTTATATTTAGAACCGGTCGGGTCGACCGTTATTTTTTTCGAGTTGAGTCAGTTTCAGGACACGTGTACCGAGCCAATGCCAGTCGCGTGTATGAGCTATGAGGGTCATGCGTACCCAAGTATATGATGATAACGTCATGAACACAGCAGAACAGAATGAGTTATCAGATATATGAGAGTATGCCAGTCATTTTTTTTATTTTTATATATAGTGGATCGTAGAATTAGTATTAGGCCGTTTACCGCGTTAGGACGCGTTCGGGCAGTTTGGGTGGGTTGATAGTTCTAGAGCATACCATTATAATTTTTTTGGTGTTGTTTGATTTTACGGGATTTTTCCCGATTTTTATGAATTTTTTTAGGATTTAATACGAGTTAGTTATGATACTTGACTCGAGACGGAGACGAGTCAAGTATTATTTACGAGTTTGCCACCCAACTAATTTTTCACCCCGACTTTTCTCCCCCACGCCCAAACCCTCGCCGCGCCGCCCCTGTTCGCGCGCCACCGCCGCCACGGCCGGCGCCGCCTGGCCGCCGATCGACGCCGCCCAGCCCGGCCACGGCGTCGCCCTGCCGCCCCGACCAGGTCCGGCCCCCATCGGACCGCCGCGACGCGAGGAAACCACGCCGCGACGCCGCGGCCGCGTTGCGGTCGCGTCGCCGATTCCGCCGCCGGCGAGCATCGCCACCACGATCAGGTGGTCGCCTCAGCACCGTCGACCACCCAGTGACGCTTCCTGACCGGAGCGGAGGCCGTTGCCGCCGTGGCCGGCCGGATCTAGCAACCACCACGGCCGGCCTCTGTTTTGCCGTTTTCCGGCGAGCCGCCGCCTCCATTGGCCACACTGAGGTCATAGATGAGTCGGGCTCGCCGAGCCGGTTCCGAGGGTACCCAACACGACCCCTTTCCGACTAGTAGACGCTGCCGGCGATTGTCGCCGGAAAACCACCGGAAGCCGCCGGAAAACCGCCAGTAGCTGCCGGAAAACCGCCGAAAAATCGGAATTTCTGGGATTCGCCGGAATCCACCGGATCTTCTGTGGGGCTCACCCAGTGGAGCCCGATCGAACGTCGGACGCCGAGGAGCGCCGAATTCGAGCTCCGAGACGCGCGATGGAACCCTAGCCGTCGCCGATTGCCGACGACGTGAGGTATAATTACCTCCGATTGAGTTATTTAAAATTGAATATGATTGTTAGCATAGCATGCTAGAATTAACTAGTTGTCATGATGAATGTTAGCACAGTATGCTAGATTTGATTAACCGTCATGAGTAATGTCTAATTATGAGTAAAGGGATGATTGTATGATTTGAGTGATTGCGAATAAATAGTAAGTGATCTAATGAGAGCATGATAAGTTATTACGACATAACTTTGAAAAACACAATAAAATTGGTATGACTAGGATGAGTTAGAATTATTTAAATTTATGATTATTTAACTATTGCTGGATGTTGATGATTGAATTGTGATTGATGTTCATTGTGTTTGATGCATCATTTAGTTAGCGGGCGTTAGTATCTAGTTTTGATGTGTAGGTACGAAGTAGGAGCTCGCCGCCTAGGCGCGATGACACGCTTGGAGCTTCCACCAGGTCCGTTTAGGACTCGTCTTGTTTTACGCTCTTCCATTGTATGTTTATTTTATTATTGCAGGGCGGGTTAAGTGGCGTTTTATCGGATCCCACTTAACTCGGGCCATTTAATCGAATATTTTCCGGATTAATAACCCCTCGAGGATGAGATCCCTCGAGGATGATTTCGAAAACAAGATCCACCACAAGTTGCCTTCGGGCCTATTATATGAATCCCTTCCCAGGCCTATATATATAGTTTTATCGAGTTTTCAGTGAGACGAGAGATGGAGAAACCGACTGCACGTACCATGCAGAGGATGCCGTGACAGTCAAAGCGGGCTCTGGATTAGTGCCAGCGGACTGTTCCATTCCCGAGGGATCCTGACAACTCCGCGTTTGAGTTCCTCACACCCGGAGAACGTGGAGGTTTACGGGTACTGTTTAGTACAGCGCATGTCCGGACTTGTGGTTCAAAGGGTACTAAAGGCGACTGCCTGAGAGTACTCGGCCTTCGTGCTCAAGGCCAGGAGAAATATGGAGGTAAGGAGAGGGCTTAGGATAAAGTTTCACGAGAAGTACTGAAAAGAAGTGCTGAGAGTAGCACAGTACCAGCAGCAGTAAGTTCGGGATGCTACCGGGTCTGCAGCCCAGTGGCTCCTCAGTAGTGCCCTTCAGAGTGTTCTTGAGGAAGTATATGTTTTCTTTCAGATGAGAGTTTGCTCTCATAGCCAGTTTGTTATAGTTATTTTATTTTCCGGACCAGTAACGCTTGTTACTGACGTTTTTCTTATATATATGTAGGTGATAAGCACGAGATGGATGGCCGGCCAGGACGGAGGAGCAATAAGGTCTTCTGCACACACACACATCGGGTGATTGAATGTTTAATGTTTTGTTTATGATGTTATTTTATAAACATGCTATGAGTAAATGTTTGAGGCTTGACAATGAGATGAAATGAAATGATCAGAGTAGCGCAGCAAAAGTGTGATGGGTTGAAACCCAAGCTTCAGAATGAGTGTATAGTAAATTAGATTCTGCGTGAATGAAATTGTTTGATACTTGGTTATATATATTTTTATATGTATATTTGACAGGGTGGCCCCTAATTGCATTTTAGGGGAAATTCTGTCCGTCATATTTCAAAACTTTTATTAATTTTTATCGGGATGGTTTTGGTGTGTACTCTGACTTGCATGTCATTCATGTAGTACCATGTTAGGTTTGTGTATTCATCCATGCATTGCGAGTTGTATCTTCATCTTAAGACGCCGAGATTGGATCCGCATGAGTTAGGTTCGGGTTAGCCAACTTAACCGGGGCCTGTAACATGCCGGTTCGGTTCACGAGTGTGGACCGGATTTGGGGTGTTACAGCCCCACCCTCGCGATCCCCTCACCCACCCCGCCGCGGCAGTCCCCCCCCCCTCCCCCCACACACCCACCCCGCAGCAGCGGCCAACACCCCCTCGCGTTCCCCACCACCTCCCCGCCCCCGCTCGCAGCCGTTAACCCACCTTCGCGATCGCCCCAACCTCCCCCCGGCGGGCGACCGGCAGCGAGGTCGCCGGCGGTGGAGTGGCGCAATAAAACAGAGGGCGGGGGTGGGGAAGAAACAGGGGAGGGTAGTAGCGTAATAAAAACTTTATTCGGTCACGAGTCGAGTCAAGTTTTTATTACGAAATAAATTTTAAAAAAATAAAATAATTTCATAATAAAAACTTGACTCGGCTTGATTCGAGTAAATATTACGAATTAAATTTTAAAAATAAAAAAATAATTTTGTAATAAAAATTTGATTCTATCTCGATCTCGATCTTGTAAAAAAAATTTGACTCGCTCCCAACTCAAGTCAATATTACGAAATAAATTTTTTAAAAAATATTTTTTTAAAAAATTTCGACTCCTCCCAACTCAAATCAATAATACAAAATAAGTTTTTTAAAAAATAATTTTTTTTAAGGAAAACTTGACTCGCCCCGACCCGAGTCAATATGACAAATTAAATTTTAAAAAAATAAAATAATTTTAAAATAAAAACTTGACTCTCTACCGACTCACGACAAGTTTTTATTACGAAACATTGACTCTAGTATGGAGCGATTAATGTTTTTATTACGAAATTATTTTATTTTTTGTAAAAAAAACATGACTCAATCACGCACGGGATCGACTTAAGTTTTTTTTATGAAATTATTTTATTTTTTTAAAAAACTTATTTTGTAAAAAAACTTGACTCAATTCTGTGTGGGATAAATTCATGTTTTTTTTACAAAATTATTTTATTTTTAAAAAAATTAATTTTTTTAAAAAATGTGACTCGATCATGCGCGGGATCGCCTAAAGTTTTTTTTACGAAATATTTTATTTTTTTAAAAATATTTTGTAATAAAAACTTGACTTGATCACGCGTGGGATCGACTTAAGTTTTTATTACGAAATTATTTTATTTTTTTAAAAAAATTATTTAGTAATAAAAACTTGACTCGAGTCGGGATCGAGTCAAATTTTTATTACGAAACTACCCTCCCCTGTTTCTCCCCATCTCTTTTTTGCCGTGCAACCCCGCCGCCGGCGACCTCACCGCCGGCAGCCCGCTGTAGCCGCCTCGCCCACGAAGGGGGGTGTTTGGGGGATCGTGAGGGTGGGGCGGCGGCGACGACGGGGAGATGGTGGGGAACGCGGCGTGTGGGGGTGTGGTCGCGGCTGCGGGCGGGGTGAGGGGATCACCGAGGCTGTCGAGGGCAGAACAGGTGGGGGGATCGCCAGGGTGGGGCAGCGGCTGGGAGTGGGGGCGGGGCGGCGGAGACGAAGCGGGGGCGGGGAGAAACGGGCGGCAGAGAGGGAGGGGGGAAAACAAGGCGGTTGGGAGCGGGGGAGAAACAGGGGCGGCGGCGGCGGCTGTGAGTGGGGACCTATTGGGGGAGTGGCGGGAAAGCTGGGGGGGGGGGTGCGGCGGTGGCGGGGAGCATCGTCGAGGGGAGCGGCAGGAGATGGAAAACATTGAAAATATGAGGGGGGGGGGGTTAAAAACAGGGTGAAAGGTGTGGGTGATGGTGGACCGTTGGATTTCAATCCAACGGTCACCACCCATACGCTATATGCGCTGCATTTTCATGCATACGCTATATGCGCTGCATTTTCATGCAGTGCAGCAAATTTCTATATATATATATTGAAAAAAAACATTTTGGTATTAATTTTTTGAGGAGAAAATAAATGTTCTTACATTATCAGTCATAGGTGTAGAGGACTCGTTGCCAAAATTTTTACTTATATTTAGACAAATCATACAATTGTAATCCATGCTCAAAAATAATAATTGTTCACAAAAATATTGCTTATACTGCAGCGTTCATTAAACAGTTAGATCACATAAATATACCAATCTAGATCAACCTTCTGAAGAACGAAGAAGTAGGAGTTAACTTATCCCAGTGCAGGCAGCTTGCCACACTTTTCTCGGTGAAGAAACAGTGGAAGATAGGGAGGTCGAGCTGGTTATAATTGTGCATTGGGTACAAACCATTTATCTCTGTTGATGTTCAGGTATTTCAACTCAGATCTAAACCCTGTCAAAAAAACAAACAACCAACAAGCTATCTTTCTATTTATCTTAGACCGGCAATGTGGACGTTTCAGATTTATTGGGGCATGATGAGGAAAGATGACCAGGAATCCCACACTGGTAACAGGTTCTTCTCTTCTTCTTTTGATTGCTTGAAGATTTCCCATTTTCTTTCGCAAGCAAATCCTTAGAAGCGCCTCCCTGAATTTTTGTTGCCTTCAATGGGACTGCACATCTAATCCTCGCTGGTCTACCACAAACCACCTTTTCATCTAGAGCCAGTGCAATCAACAGGGAATCATCATCAGAAAAATCAATATGTGCATAACCCCTGAACTCTCCTGTCTCCTTGTCCATGCCAAATCTAATAGAAGAAATTGAGCAATCACAGAAAAATTTTCTCAAGTCATCTTCAGTAACCTCCCATGACAAATTCCCAACGTAAATTCTGTTGTAGCCATCAATTATCTTAGGAGAAAAGTCGGCTGCCTTAGGCTGGGGTTGCTGGACCCGAGTAGCTCTGTATGGCTGTATTTTTAAAAACAGTCCTCCCCTATCATTCACAATAACAAGATTTATAAGACAAAAATAACAGGTGCATGAAGGAGAGTCATCATCATATACAAAAATAACAGAAAACTCACATGTCCGCACCATCAAGGGCTAAAGCTCTTTTAGCTGCAGCTTCAGTCTACAGAAGTAACAGAAAAACTCACAATCAAATCGTTATTAAGCATTCATCTGATTAGGCAGCCATTTCTAGAAAAAATTATCTCTAGACTCGACTTCACTCAAAAGGCTATTTTTCTCGAGGCTCTTTCTTTATTTTATCTCATATTCTTATTTCTTAGCAAGTCTCTCATTTTTTAAACATCAAAACAATACAGATAAACCATTATAGTGAATAATTTAGAAATTCCTTAGCAATACAAACTTCAATGGCAAGATGAAAGACTGCTTCAAAGTATATTGAATTTGTTTCAATTTATTAATAACCTTTAGCTCAATATCATTTCATTTTCAAATGTGTTATTATACGATTAAATTTCTTTTTCCCTCTTCACAGGGCATAAATCAAAACTGGACAAAAATAATTACGATGAAAAGTAAAAACAGGGATTGTGACATGAAGCACAATTTTTTTCCTTGAAGAAGGTAAAATGCAACTCATCAACTCAAATTTTAAATCTACAAGCTCACAGTTAAGTACTATAATGATCTAGTACTGCAATATATTCATTGATGCATTTCTTAAGAGTCATTATTGGTTTTCTGGGTAATAAATAAACAGACTCATACAAGAAAGTAGTGTAATTGTTGTTTATTAAACCATGCACTATGTAAGAATGATACTGCTTCTTTGAGTCATGGAAGTTCAACATAAATTTGAGTTTAAAAAAAGAAAAGAAAAGAAAAACATTTAAAACTCGCCTTAAATGTGATGATAGCAATGCCTCTGAACTTCCCGCTTTCTGGGAAGCTCATGCAGTCGACCTCAGATATTGTTCCGCAACTCTCAAAAAAGCTACGGATGTCATCTTCAGTTGAATAGTAAGGAATTCCACCAACATAAACCTTATTTGTAGCTCCACTTCCACCGCTGAAAATTACAGTCCCATCATACATTTGAACATACCTAAACTCTTGAAGTAACAAATTGTACCATGCAGGAAATCCAATCTAACAGGTTAAAATTAATTGAAAGGAAAGTCTTTGCATCTCAAAGCATCAGACTACAGACAACTGTAACATCTGTCAATAGCATAATTGAAGAGTTGTGATTTGTGTTTGGTGAATTAGAGATCCAATTCTAGATGGGAACAAATGCACTTCCAAGTCTCTTGCAAGCATTGATTCTTCTCACCTCTCAGATAGATTCAAGTTACCAAGTCATATAACATTTCATCTGAAATGAACAATCATAAATTATCTCACCTCAAGCACCAAATAAAAGCTCCGTCCAAGGCAATGCTACCAACCAAAAACCAATTTTTTCAAACTTTTAAGAACCTAAGTTCAGCATAATATTAAAGCTTATGAGCATTACAGAGAGTTCATGAAAACAATGCAGTCGTATGGGCTCTAGCACAAGACAATACGCTATCAAGTGACACCCAAAGACCTAAGAAAAAAATTACCGAGCTTGGACAACCATACCTAGCATCGACATGATCAACCACAATCAACCCAGTTTCCCCATTCCGATTCTCCTTACCTCCCACCTTTTCCTTCTTCTTCTTACCTGTCCTATTCTTCTTCTTCTTCTTCCACTCTTTCTTTTCCTTCTCAGATTTCAACTTCCTTACACTCCCAAGAAGATCAACAATTCCAACAGCTTCCATCTTCCTCTTCCCTTCTTACTTCTCACAGACCCAGCACCCGCTTCAACCACCATTTCCCCTCCCTCACCACCGGCCGACTTCCCCTCCCTGCGTTTCCTCTTCCCGCTCTTCAACACATCACCGCCCGACCCCCCACCATCACCATCAACCTTCCTTCTCTTCTCTCGCTTCGAAAGATTCAACCTTTGCGCTCCATCGCCCAGTTTCCGCTCCATCGACTCTACCTGGTCCGCGCGGCCACCCACAGTATCAACTACAGGCGGCGCCGCCGCCGAGTCAGCCGTGGCATCCCTGAGCCTCTGCTTGAGCTTCTTGTTAGACAACACCATCGGACTGCCGCCGGAGCACCGCCGGCCGCCGCCGCCGAAGTGGGAGAGCTTGGGAGGGTGACGACGAAGAGAGACCAAATTTGGGTGGGAATGGGACAAACCGCGTCCACTTTGTGTCCGAATCGGTTTTCTACTATTTTTCAAACTTGATTAGTGATTTCTAATGGGTATCTTAACGAACCATGTGTACCGATTAAGCCTTTTTTATTCGGATTCTTAACGTAATATTTTATATATATTAAAAGTACGAAAGTTGATAAAATTTTATTATTTTTTGACATTATTACGACATATTTTTAAATTTTTAAAAAACAAACAAATGGATAGATATTTTGAAATTAATTTTTATTATAATTATTTTAATAATTAAGATAAAAAGCCAGAGATATTAGACTATCTTAAAATTTTATAATTATCTTTAGTATTTATTATTTTATTTATTTATGTAATTTTTAAATAATAATACCTATTAAATTAATCAAAATAAAAATATAACTTATATAAGCTATATGAAATATAACTTTTTTGTATAGGCCTATATATATAAGTTTTATATACATGAATTACAACCTATTTAACATAGGAGTAAATTAGTAAGCCCCACAACTTAAAGTACACATAAATAAATAAAAAATAAATAGTAAGGGCATTTATAAAATTTGAACTCAATTTAATACTTTTAATCTCTTCATCTTAATTATTAAATTAAATGTAATAAAAAATAATTTTAAAATATCTTTAAACTATTGTATTTTTAAAATATAAAAATAAGTCGGTTGATATAAAATAAAATAAAAATTTTCAACCTCTTACTTATGCACTTTACTTTTAATATATATAAAATTTATTATGTGAGACCTATTAAAAATATTTTAATTAGATGTGTACACATATATAGTGTAGCTAGCTCACCTTAATTTTTTTCGATATATATATAGTTTTGCAAGCGAAGGTAATATAATGTAATGACCCAGCTCAAAGTACAATATAATGGGCTAAGTCATCTATTTATAATTAATTCCCACTTATAAAATTTAGATGTGAGATTAAATTTAGTGATCTCATAATCCACCCAATTTAGAAAATTTTGTCTCCGAAATTTTTATACTTGGCCTGTTGCTAGCTTCAACATACGTCATTCTCTAACCCGTGACCGACAACAGCTTACCATCTAATATGGAACCAAGTCACTTTGATATTATTTGTAACAACCTAGCGTAATATAACACCCCAAATCCGATCCATGCTCGTGAACCAAACCGGCATGTTACAGGCCCCGGTTAGGTCGGCTAACCCGAACCTAACTCGTGCGGATCCAATCTCGGCGTCTTAAGATGAAGATCCAACTTGCTATATGTATGTATGAATGCATAAAACCCTAACAAGATACTACATGGATGACATGCAACCAATTTTCACACCAACACAATTACAATCAAAATTAGTAAAAATTCTAAAACGAAAGGGACAGAATTTCCCCTAAAAATGCAATTAGGGGCCACCCTGTCAAAATCATATATTCAAACATATATACGCATAGCAACACTAGCATTCACACAGACTTCTAATCTACTATATTCATCATTCTCTGAACTTTGGGTCCTAACCCATCACACTTTTGCTGCGCTACTCTGATCATTTCATTTCATGTCATTGTCATGCCTCAAATATTTAATCATAACATGTTTATAAAATAACATCATAAACAAAACATTAAACATTCAATCACCCAATGTGTGTGTGCAGAAGACCTTATTGCTCCTCCGTCCTAGCCGGCACATCCATCTCGTGCTTATCACCTACATATATATAGGAAAAACGTCAGTAACAAGCGTTACTGGTCCGAAAAGAAAATAACTATAACAAACTGGCTATGAGAGCAAACTCTCATATGAAAGAAAACAACATATACTCCACGTGAACACTCTGAAGGGCACTACTGAGGAGCCACTGGGCTGCAGACCCGGTAGCATCCCGAACTTACTGATCTGCTGCTGGTACTGTGCCGCTCTCGGCACTTCTTTTTCAGTACTTCTCGTGAAACTTTATCCTAAGCCCTCTCCTTACCTCCATATTTCTCCTGGCCTTGAGCACGAAGGCCGAGTACTCTCAGGCAGTCGCCTTTAGTACCCTTTGAACCACAAGTCCGGACATGCGCTGTACTAAACAGTACCCGTAAACCTCTACGTTCTCCGGGTGTGAGGAACTCAAACGCGGAGTTGTCAGGATCCCTCGGGAATGGAACAGTCCGCTGGCACTAATCCAGAGCCCGCTTTGACTGTCACGGCATCCTCTGCATGGTACGTGCAGTCGATTTCTCCATCTCTCGTCTCACTGAAAATGCGAAAACTATATATATATAGGCTTGGGTAGGGAGTTATATAATAGGCCCGAAGGCAACTTTTGGTGGATCTTGTTTTCGAAATCAACCTCGAGGGATCTCATCCTCGAGGGGTTATTAATCCGGAAAATGTTCGGTTAAATGGCCCGAGTTAAGTGGGATCCGATAAAACGCCACTTAACCCGTCCTGCAGACAATAAAACAAACATACAATAGAAAAGACGTAAAACAGAGCGAGTCCTAAACGGACCTGGTAGAAGCTCCAAGCGTGTCATCGCGCCTAGGCGGCGAGCTCCTACTCCGTACCTACACATCAAAACTAAATACTAACGCCCGCTAACTAAATGATGCATCAAACTCAATAAACATCAATCACAATCAATAATCATAAATATGAAAATAATTCTACTCATCCTATTCCTACCAATTTTATTGTATTTTTCCTAAGTTACATTACTCGATTAGCATGCTCAACTCGATCTACCTCATTAAATCACTCACTATTCATTCTCAATTAATTGCATCATGCAATCATCACTACACTCATACTCATACATTTATCATGACAATTATTCAATTCTAGCATGTTATACTAACAATCATAATCAATTTTAAATAACTCAATCGGAGGTAATTATACCTCACGTAGTCGGCAATCGGCGACGGCTAGGGTTCCGTCGCGTGTCTCGGAGCTCAAATTCGGCGCTCATCGGCGTCCGAAGCTCGATCGGGCTCGACTGGGTGAGCCCCGCGGAAGATCCGGTGAATTCCAATGAATCCAGAAATTCCGGTTTTCCGGCAGCTGCTGGCGGTTTTCCGGCGACTTCCGGTGGTTTTCCGGCGACAATCGCCGGCGGCGTTTATTGGCCGGAAAGTGGTCGTGTTGGGTACCCTCGGAACCGGCTCGGCGAGCCCGACTCATCTATGACATCAGCGTGGCCAATGGAGGCGGCGGCTCGCCGGAAAACGGCAAAACAGAGCCGGCGGCGATGGGTCGCTAGATCCGGCCGGCCACGGCGGCGATGGCCTCCGTTCCGGTTGGGGAAGGTCGCTGGAAGGCTGAGGGTGCTGAGGCGACTGACCGATCGCGGCGGCGCTGGTCGCCGGCAGCGGAATCGGCGACGGAAGCGCAACGAGCGGGCATCGGGCGTGGCTTCCTCACGTCGCGGCGGTCCGACGGGGGCCGGACCTGGTCGGGGCGGCACGACGACGTCGTCGCCGAGCTGGGCGGCGTCGATCGACGGCCGGCAGCGTCGGCCAGGCGGCGGTGACGCGCGAACAAGGGCGGCGTCGGGCGAGGGTTTGGGAAGAAAAGAAGGGCGCGCGGGGTGTGTGGTGGCAAAGTCGTAAATATTACTTGACTCGTCTCCGACTCGAGTCAAAAATAATATTTAAGTCGTAAAAAATTCTAAAAAATATGGGAAAATCCCATAAAATCAAACAACACCAAAAAATCATAATGATATGCTCTAGAACTATCAACCCACCCAAAATGCCCGTAACGCGTCCTAACGCGGTGTAACGGCTTAAAACTAATTCTACGATCCATTATATATCATAATAAAAAATGAATTGCATACTCTCATATATTCTGATAACTCATTCTTTCTACTGTGTTCATGACGTTATCATCATATACTTGAGTACACATGACCCTCATGGCTCATACACGAGACCGGCGTCGGCTCAGTACACGTGTTCTGAAACTGACTCGACTCGAAAATAACGGTCGAACCGACCGATTCTGAATATAAAACCCTGACTCGAATCGTGGGTTTTACACCTAAAGTGCAACATAATAGGTTAAGTTATATAGTGAAATTGTTAAAGGGGATTCAGATCAATTATAGCGATTTTGTTTCTTCATATATAGTTTTGCAAGCGAGGGTAATATGATGTTTTTGGCCTGTTATTTGATTATTGTTTTTAAACTCAATTAATGGCTTTAATGTAGCTGTTGCGTTGGCAATGCCAATTAAGTAATTAAGTGGATTTTAGGGCTTGGACTGATGAATCTTCCAATGTCTAATAATTGTCAACTCAAAGTGCAATCTCTATATATTATATTATAATCTTTCAAAGGAATCCTTATATATAAAAAAATTCATGTACTAAGGGAGACCAGGAAGCCGTATAAATATACTACAGGAGAGCCTTTTTCGTAGCCCCAACTCCCGTGGAGCTCGAAGGTCCTCTCATTGATTTTGAAATGTTTGTTTACACAATTACATTTGCATTAATATTTTTGATTTGTTACAAACTGTTTTAGTTAGATTAGTTCTGAATTTCGCATTTTAAGCCGTTTCATAAGTCATAACTATTTAATTGTAAGTTCGTTGCAATCTCTTCTAGACTTACATTCAAAGAATTTAGCTCCTTCAATTGCATTAATAAATACTCAATTAATTAGGTTCTTTAATTCACTATTATGACGTTGGACTTTGGCAGCTTCCATCTCATGTTATCAAATCCAAAAATTGGTTGATCCATGGGACTAGTGGAAAACCCTCCCTTCTGTTTCTAAAATTTTCTCGCCAAAATTTTTAGTGATAAATTTGATGCATTCTATCACAAAATTTTCAGTGAGAAAAAATTTGTCATGGAAAAGCCACAAAAAATTTTAATGTAATACATTTTCAAACTTACCACCGATTTGATACAAAAAATTTTGGGATAAATTTAATTTGTCACCGATTTGACGACTCGTTCAGTGACAAATTCCGTGCCATCATTATTTTGTAACTATCCAATATCTTTTGTCTTCGAGATTTGATGACATTTCGGTGACAAACTGCTATCGAAATTTGTCACCGACCAAAATTTATAACCTAAGTTTTCGAGGACAAACGTAATTGAATAGTTACAGAGTTTAATTAGATGCAAAATTTAAGTTTGGTGACAAACGTCATTTTGCCACCGAATTTAAGCCTTTTATCACTGAAATCTTCATTGACAACAGGGCATTTGGAGTTCATTGAACACAAAGCATGTTTAGAATATAGTCAGGGTAATAATGCACGTAGAAGAAAGCATCAATATTGATGATCCATGCATGTAGTGAGTTTTCTCTATGTAACCAAACTGAATGAGTAAATGTTGGCAACATGCATAATAAAAATGAGGTTTAGCAAGGCAATAAGAGAGGAGATATATATACCAACTTCATCAGACAAAATTTTCTCTCACTCTCTTGCACTGTCTCTTCTTCATTGTCTCTCTCTTCTCCCTCTTTCTAAAAAGTCCATATACATCAAACGAAAGTCATCAAGATGAATGCAAGAGTACTGATATTCATTTATACGATTGTCTTGATTTCTCCCTCTGAAGCTTATCGATCTCCATTCTATTTTTATGAAGACGGTTCATCTTTCTCTTCTTCTCCAATATCTCTACCTCCTACAGATTTCTCCCCTTCTCCATCTCAAGTTAGTGCTCCGTCTCCGTCTCAAGATAGAGCTCTAGCTCCTCCTATCCATCCTCATGCAGGGAACTCTTTCAATGTGCTTTCCTATGGAGCTGCGGGTGATGGCCACTCAAACGACACAAAGGTAATATTACGTAACTTGTCGATTCATGTTCCAAAATATGCCACCTTCTCTGAGCCAATTATCGATCAAGTAATTAAGTAGAACGAAGAACAGGTATAAGTTTTGAAAAAATTTGCTAGAGGCTAATTAGTCATAAGCTCATCATGTTTTGAAGAAAGAAAAAATGGTAATTAGCTAGAATATGAGTACATGCACTAACGTATGTTGTGGTGTATATATATGAAGGCTTGCAGTAATGCATGGGAGGCAGCATGCTCTTCTAATTCATCAGATGGTGATCCAACTGTGGTTATTCGCCATGCCAAAACTTCTCTGTCAACTCTCTCACTTTCAGTGGACCTTGCGTAGCTGATCGCATCCACGTTCAAGTATATATTCATATATACACATTTGAAAGAAAAAAGTTGATGCTCTAATAAGATCATGTTGACAAGTTAATTGATGCATGTTGGTAAAAATATTTAAGATGATTATAACATTATTTACTGCATTATTGTTTGATGATTTTTCCTTGTAATACTTAATTATGTGATGACCTGTGGGAAGGGTTTAATTTTATTTTTGCTGGTGGTTTATTTTCAAGTATTTATGTATGTACTTTAATTAAGTACTATTAAAACCTATTGTTTCTAATCAACAAATTTTTCCAAAGCATTTCTAATCAACATTTACAATATTTTAGATTGATGGATCAATAGTAGGACCAGTCCAAATGGGTTTGTAGCCTTCCCAACAACCAAATGGAATGGATTGTCTTCTGAGATGTTCATGGCCTCTCTATCTTCGGCAGTGGACTAATTAACGGTCGGGGAGATGCATGGTGGAACCAGAAAGATAAAATTATATTTCTCTCTCTATATTTAATTATATCTATTTATTTTTTAATTTTTTTCTACCTAGTACCGAAAGGTGTCAGAGACAAACAAAGGCCCCAAACTACGATCTATTTACTTATGAATGACATTTTTTTATGGCCGAATGCCCTTTTTGCGCCATCCATCCTCCTTTATTCAGGCTTGGAACCGCGATGGAAAATTATTGGTGGAGCTCTTTAATTATTTTTTATGTATATAATAAATTAAATTAAGGGTGGTTAATAAATGACGTTGTTTTTTCAGCCTTGCTTGGACGTTCCTAACGTACAAGTCATACGAAAAACATTCACAAACACTTATGAGATATTTAAGTTTCATTATGGTATCGGTATATATTGTGTTTTGTTCATTCACTTATCATGTTTGTTGAAAAATAGGCAATGGTGGTTTATACTTGCACCGATGTTAAGATCAATGGTCCTCTGAGGTTCTTAAACAACCCTGGGTTTCATGTTAAGATTGAAAACAACACAAGGGTTACCATTAGTGACCTCTCCATTCAAGCTCCTGGGGATAGCCCAAACACCGATGGGATTCATGTTGAAGGTTCATCATATGTGACCATACAAGGAGCTACCATTGGAACGGGTAATTGTCCTTATATATAGGAGAGCATAATTTAGTTATTAGCTTGGATTGTTTTAGTTTGATCTCATGGTGAATCAAATTGTTATAGGCGATGGCTGTATATCAATCGGTTCTAACAACTACCATATTATCATCAATAACATCACATGCGGACCAGGCCATGGAGTAAGGTGAGAAAATCAAAATTGTCATTGATGAACATGTTGATGCTAAGTTCAAAAATAATTTGATTGATTTGTAAGCTCATTTTAATGAAATGTAGCATTGGAAGCCTGGGTAGAGAAAGAATGGAGGCAATAGTGGAAGATGTTCGTGTGAGTAATGTTCGACTAAATGGCACTACCAATGGTATAAGGATCAAGTCATGGCAGGCAATACACCTCGCCTTGTTATACATTGTTGAAGTTAATTTGGAGCGATTGCTTTTATATGCACCCGGTAGCTAATTCAGTTGCTATATGAATTGCAGGGAGGGATAGGTCATGCAAGCAACATAATATTTGAGGGAATCACCTTACACAAGGTAGACTAATCAATATTACTGCCCTCATTCCAACAAATGCAAAAACCAAGTATGTAAATCTCAACTTTGCTTCATTTGGTATCGTCAAAGTAGTAATCAATCAAGATGCTAAAAACCCATATCATAAATTTTTGGTTGAACTAATGTTTGCAGTCAGAAGCAGTTAAGATAAGTGAGGTGACATACAAGTTAGTGCATGGGACTTCTGCAGAGAAGCTAGCAGTGAAATTTCAATGCAGTGTATGTGTAGCATGCACGAAGTTAACGATGGAGGAGGTGAACATAGCATGGGCCAATCCTGCTTGAATGCCCATGGAACAATTATCGGAGATATCTTCCCTCCTGTTCCTTGCTTCGCAGATTGATGATGCGCCCATAGCTATTCTTCTTAAGAGTAATATTTTTTCATGGGAGTTTTTGCTTTTTCAATTTGAGACCCATTGATATTTTTTATGCTTCCATGTCAAAATGAGTGCACAGTTGATTTTTTTAGTTTTAGTTTTCATGATGATTATCCTGATCAATAACGTAAATCATTTTATGATGTTAATTTTGTCATATTAAGTGTCAAGTATCAAATTAGTAGATTTAAACATTGATTTATTTATGCTGGTTGAAAAATGGGTAAGAACTAAATTGATCCATTTGGTCATCGCTAAAAAAAATGTAGTCTTTGGTCTAATAATTTTTTTATAGACTAGTTAAAGTTAGTTTTATATAATTTATGGTTTGTAGTCAAATAACCAACTTACGTATTTGAGTTACCAAATAACTTCGATCTGTGAATTAATAACTACAATTAGAAATTTTAGTCGGACATGCATATCTAATGTTCAACATTAAGTATATCAAAATAATGGAGGATTTATTAGGTCATTGACTAAATTTGTGACCTCTCAAATATTATCTACAATGGGCATTCAATCTATCTTATGACCAAAGCTTAAACGTTTGACAGGATGTAAACAGGTCAAGTAGGGATTTATGGGGTTCGATTCGTACTCGTAGTTTTTACTATATTAATTAATTCAATCCTATATAATATATAAGAAGGTACTTATTTAAATCAAGTCGAGCTAGTTCTTGTGGTCATTAAAAATAAATTATAATAAAATTTACCTTGATTTATTTAGACTTAAGATTTTTGTTGAAGGGACGACTTAGGTTTATCATATTTTAGACTAGGTCATTACAGATAGTAGCAGGGTTAAAGGGATAACTTAGGCTCATTATACTGTACTTTGGGTCAAGTGTAAGGCTCTATTAATTAAATTAAATAAAAATTTGGGTCTTAAATATAAAATATCTTGACTCAAGTCCTCGTCAATTTGATTTGGGAGGTGCTTGTACGCCATGCTCCTTTTCCGCGAATTAATAAAGTCATGGCAGCTTTCTCATTATTCTAAGTTACAACTAGTAGTAAATTTAAGGATAAAGAGTTAAAATTATTAATTATGCTAGTTAAATTCTCCTAATTGTAGTAATTTAGATCAACCACTATAACAAACTTTATTGTAGCAAATGCTAAACAGTTTTTTATCAAAATAGGAGAAATATTTTAAAAAAATTGACCTAATTACCATAAAAAGGAAAAAAACATAAATTATTTAAAATACCCTCAAAATCAAATTTAATAATTTTTTCTAATAAAGTTGAGGGCAACCTATCCACTACTACTGAACTGGCATTAGCTAGCAGACAAACTGATTGCCTTAGGCTTAAGATCTAGTTGCTAAGCAGCCATACTTGTCAATTCCAAGCCCAAGGCGACTAGATCGGGTTGCCCAAGCCTAAGGGCAGTCAAATCTGATCGTCCTAATTTAGCAGATCATTTAGAAGTAATCGGGTGGTTGAGTGCTACTGCCTTTAGGTAAAAATTATTATTATTAATATTATTATTTTATAATTTTGGTTTGAATTGTTTGAATTTTTTATTTTACAATAAAAATATCCCTTCATTGATGCTTAGCTTTGATTCTCCATAACATTACCTTTTTTATTTAGAAGAAAAGATGAAGACTAAAACAAGTCCGATTTCACCCACAAACGGAGGACAAAGTGAGTGAAAGGGGCGAGGTGGTAACGGCGTTAAGAAGGAAAGAGTTAAAAGGACAGAGTCACGTGACGAATCAACCCCCCATTTATCCCTTTCATCATCTTCGACCTCTCTCGACTCCCTTCCTTCACTCCTTCCCTCTCCTCCCCCATCCAATCCCCATTTCTCACCCCCTTCCATAAGCAAAGCTTCCACCTTTCGACTCCGATCGCACCTCTTCGCCCTCCCCCGATCGACCTGTCGACTCCGCTCCGGTAAAGATCCCCTCTCGACGCCCTTTCTCTGCAATGTTCGTGGCAATGAATCTCATTTGATGTGATTGATGGTGCCTTCTTTTAAAGGGGTTTGGGCTTCTTTTTTTTTTGTTTGTGGTGGTGGAGGGGATGGGTGAAATTGTTTGTGTGTGGTTTTGGTAGGGTCGCTTGCGTTATGTTATGAGCTGCTTTTTTCTTTTCTTTTCTTTTTCGTTTTTTTCTTTCAAAGTGGGGAGATGTTTGTTTTTTCCTGTGAGCTGTGTGCTTTTTGGTTTTTGGTGCAGTAAAAGAATGGGATTAGCTTGTAATTCTGTATGTGCATTTTTTTCCTTCTCCCTGTACAATGGTGTTGTTGGTTGATGGGGGGATGAGGTCAAGAATAGTTTAGAATTTAATGTCAACTTTTGGGTTTCCCTATATTCGTCTTCCGGCATGCCATTTTATTTGTTTATTTATTATTACGCGTGTCATGAATAGCATGAGGATGCTTTTTAGACAATAGAATTTGGATTTGGATCTGTATAATTTTTGTTTTCTTTGTGCAGAATTTGTCTAATTTCTTGTACTTTTGAAGTTACTGTTGAGATTGGTCATCTGAAAGTATTGTAGTTTAAGGAGTTGCTGAATTGGCTCGTTGTCAAATTTGAGGCATTTGTAAGCACTTCCGTGTTGGTGGGTGGGTGGAATTTAGATATTGACGTGGATTATGGAGGTTTCTACTTGAGCTAAGACATTATGGGTGAGGCTGATGGTCCTTCTGGGGCCAGTGGTACATGCCCACTGCCTCCTGGGCGTAAAACGTACTTGCGTTCATCTTCGTGGTCCTCCCCCTCCTCTTCTGCGGAGCATGGAAAAAAATGTGCTGATAAAACTGAAACTAGTTCAAATAAATTTCGTCGCTCTCCAGTTCCGCTCACCACTCTTTCCAGCCACCAACCAAAGTCCCGTGCATGCTTACCACCTTTGCAGCCGCTGTCCATTACTAGGCGCAACTTAGACGAGTGGCCCAAAGCAGGCTCTGATGACATTGGAGAGTGGCCGCATCCTCCGACTCCTGGTGGTGCAAGCAAAGGGTTGAAGCTTGACTTATCGTCATTTCCACAAAATCCAGATCCAACTGGGACTGTTGTCAGGGACCGAATAGCCTTATTTGATAAAGAATGTTCCAAGGTTGCTGAACATGTTTATCTGGGTGGAACTGCTGTAGCACGAGATAGGGAGATTCTCCATAAACATGGTATCACCCATGTTCTCAATTGCGTTGGCTTCATATGCCCTGAGTACTTTAAAGCAGAGTTTGTGTATAAAACCTTATGGTTGCAGGATAGCCCATCAGAAGACATTACGAGCATCTTATATGACGTTTTTGACTATTTTGAAGATGTCAGGGAGCAAGGAGGTCGAGTTTTTATCCATTGTTGCCAAGGAGTTTCCCGCTCAACTTCCTTGGTGATTGCCTACCTCATGTGGCGAGAAGGACAAAGCTTTGATGATGCATTTCAGTATGTGAAGGCCGCAAGGGGTATTGCTAATCCAAACATGGGTTTTACATGCCAGTTGCTTCAATGTCAGAAGAGGGTTCATGCTATCCCCTTAAGTCCTAGTTCTGTGTTGAGGATGTTTAGAATGGCACCACATTCCCCTTATGATCCTCTTCACCTGGTGCCTAAGATGTTGAATGACCCTTCTCCAGCAGCTTTAGACTCTAGAGGGGCATTTATTGTTCATGTGCCTTCCGCCATCTATGTATGGATTGGTGAGAATTGTGAGCCAGTCATGCAGAGGGATGCAAAAGGAGCCGCCTTTCAGGTTGTTCGATATGAGAGGGTACAGGGACCAATCATAACTGTTGAAGAACAGAAAGAGCCTCCTGACTTTTGGGAATGTTTTTGGAGAAATCCAGTTGCTATAGATAATTCTGATAATTCCATGCGGGTGAAGAAGAATCGGGTTGACTCTGCTGTTAAGGTTGGTGTTGGCAGGAAAAAGGTGGACGGGTATGATATTGATTTTGAAATTTTTCATAAAGCTATGACTGGGGGTATTGTTCCACCGTTTTCTTTATCTTCTGGGGCTGAAACACGGATCCCAGCTTGGGAAAGCAATTGGAGTATACTGAGGCACATGTTTGTCTCTGGTAGTGGTTGATTCAAAAGATACTTAAGTAAATAAATGTGAAGTTGCATCTCCACCTAGTTCCTTATCTTCTGACACAAGTATTAACTCTAAAACTGGTTCAGATTCCCCTCCTTTATCATCTTCAACTGCTCTTCTGCACCATCATCTGCTTGTGCAATATCTGATATCTCATCGAAGCCTCCTCACCCTTTGGCAAGCAGTCAGGAACATCTTAGTGGTGGATCTTGTATGCTGTCATACCCTAAAACAAGTCCTGGGCATGGTAAAGGCGATTCCTCTCTTCAATCTGAGCAAAGGGAGATTATATCTTATTCTTCTAATTTGGCAACTGTTTCATCAGTTCAATTTCCTTGCGCTGGGGATGCTGAAAATGCTGACCGTGTTACTGGAAGTAGTTCTAGTAGAGTTTCACAATGCAAGCAGAGTAGTTTGGAGGATGGTTCTTTGATTGTGAAGAAAATTTTGCGAAAGCTTCTTGATGACAAGGAGTTGTCTAAGTCATGCAGAATGGTTTATAGTGACGCCTAAGTTGCTAAGCCAGTTCTGGTTGCATACTTTCGGCATCCACTGCAGAAAGTTGTAAATTTTGGTGCAAAGGATCTACAAAGGGAGTCTGTAGTTCTGATTCTCATCCCAGGGCAGATGCTGGAAATGATAGTGCTGGGAAATAATTTTTGTGGATAGGAAGTTGCTATGTCCACCAGGACACACTAACACGAGGAGATACTAACCAAAAGAATGACGAAGATCTCAGGAAAAGTGATTATAAAGAATTAGACTGGTTTCATTTCGGTCAGAACTTTCTTTCTGCGGTTGGTCTACCTAAAGATATTCCAATCGAGGTAGGAAATGCGGTTGATCATGATTTTTGGGTAGTAGAGAAATACGCTCTATGATTGATTTTGTTGAATATCATGGTTGTGGAATTTATTATATTTTCTTGGCCCATGTACAGAAACTGTTGTAGGTAATTGCCAACTTGTGGGTAAAATGCCATCGTAATTTAATATATTTTACTGGAGGATATATAGTGTAGAGTAAGACACATGTAATTGTTTTTCTTTTCTTGTGTCTGAAACCATTCTACGAAACAGCATCGTATAAGTAGAAAGAATTTTTCTGTGTGCTGATTTATTAATATAAAGCAGTTCTGTTCTTTTTTTTTTGCTCTGTTTGATGTTTTATATGCATTATATGTTCTTTGAAGGGTTTTCTTAAGTTCAAAAGTAATTTTACCTGTAGAGATGGCTACGAAATAAAGTTTTAAGTTCCGCCATTTTCTTGTTTTTGATGAAGATGGAATGCCATTTAATATTGTTCTTATTATCTTCTAATTGATTGTTTTTCTTCAGTAAAATCAATACATTGTTTAGAAACCTTTACCCGAGGTCCAAGGAGGTGATTGTAGTGTGAGATACACATACAATTGTCTTTTCCATTTCCTGTTTCCAAAATCATACTACAAAACAGTTGCGCAAGTAGAAGTAGAAGGCATTTTTCTATGTACATAGGGATGGGAATACAGATTCATTCCCTTACATTGTAAATTATTAATTTGCTTTTGTTTGAAGAAGTTGGAATGTTTACTGATATGGTTTTTATTTTTATTTTATCATTTTTCATATTCTACTATGTAAATCAAAAGCATTGATTGCTTTCTTTTTTTATTTCCGTTTGTGTGCTGTAGGTTGTCATAGAAACAGACAGAAAAATTTCTTGGAGTTAATTGATTCATTATAAATCTCCTTGAATCCTTGAAGATTATGTCTCCCTTAATATGAAGCCAATTTCAAGCTACACTTTCTGGGATATTGGTCGCAGGCACGCGGTCAGAGATGGCTCCTCCCTCTGCGTTGGAGCTCACGGTTTCATGTTCTATTTCACTCTATCACTCCATCAATCAGCCGTAAAGAATGCTGTTTTTTAAAAAAAAATTGTCGTGAATTGGTGACCATTTTGTAGCCTATTCTATTTTTATTTTGTTGTATACGTCCAAATTTTTCTTGCAGTTGGAATATTTGGTCACTTCCGGCCCCTTCATGACGCCAACGGACGACAGTGTTTATCAGCATTGATTAAATTTATGAAATCCACTCAGCCGTCCGATCGAAAGTGACAAATTAATTGCATGCGTCGTATTTTATATGTGGATCATGTTTATCTTCACAATTTTGTTCCTTGCTATCTATCATATCCCTAGGCGGCCAAATTATTGATTCATCTAGATAAAAGTACTAAAGATTAAATTGATTTTCTTTTTTCCATGAGTTTTTTGAAAAAGAAATGTATAATCGTATTTATAAACTTAATTGCAGGTCTAAATTATAAACCCACTTGCGGTTACACTATGTAATCGTATTTAACTCACTTGGGGTTATTGGCCATTTAAATAAATAAAACGCTACTAGTCAATAATTTTTAAGCTAAAATCTGTTACAGGGTGTCTCTCAACACACCCACCCAACCCTTCCCATCCCTGCACGTGCACACATACATATATATATATATATATATATTAATTAATTAATTAATTAATTAAGGTAAACAATATTATATATATATATAATTAATTAATTAAGGTAAGCAATATTTAGGACTCGTTTGGTTGATATAAAATTAGTATAAATAAAAAAAATTATGAGAAATAAAATGAAATGAAATAATTTAAAAATTTTAAAAATTTTATTTGCATGTTTGAATAATAGAAAAATGAGATAAAAATGAAAAAAAATTCCGCATATGCCTCCCAAAATTTCTTCTCACAAGAAAAATTTGCTTTGTAAAATTTTTAAATAAATTTGCTTTTACCTAAAAATAAAATTTTCTTTAGCTAAATTTCTGGACATTCAAAAAAATTTTAAGCTCTAAATTTTATATTTCTTTTGTCTAATTTCAGGACAGTCAAATGTACCCATAATTACATCAATGAAAATGTCATCATCAGACTGTCTTAAATATGATATATACAAAACCCATTAAATCTGGAGTGGTTAAGTTAGTGAAATGCTATCTGTGATCAGAGAGTAAAAGGATTAAGATTATATGGTTCTTGACCGACAAAATTGAAAAAAGATTAGATGAATATATTGTGACTTCATCTCCACTGAAATTGCCACAATTTGAATTGTCTGCTAGCTCATCAAAGAAGCAGATTTGAGATAGACATGTATCTTGATGATAATCTTGATTATCTCCTCTCTTGTTTAGTAGTGGAGAAAAAGGCTTATATTACTCCTCTTTAACTCCTTCTTAGCTACTCTGGCACACACAAAGATGCAAACCCTAGAGTTTTTCAAGTGAAGAAGAATAACCAGTGGATAATAACTCTTTACATATGTTGGCCCATGCAGGGATATCTTTAGAGACGCTTCCATTGCACCTACAATCACGTAATGCAATGCAAGACAAGGAGCAAGACAGAGTCGATAAATAATATATATACATATATGTTGTATTTGATTTCTTAGAATCAGAAGTGATTTTCTTCATGTTGGTAGTTGGGAAGGCAGACACGGACCTCCATTTGGATGATGCCAGAGTTTGAGCTCTTCATGACCATCAACTCTCTATATTGAACACCCACCCTTGATCCTCATACTGATAATCCCACAAAGGAGAGGCTATGGCCAACATTGGAGGACTTGGGCAATTAGTCCCCCCATCAAACCTGAAGTTTTCATCAGGTATTACCCCACTCATCATTTCAGCAGGTGCAATCTCCTTCCATATCTGATCCATTGAATATGCTTTGCAAGCTTCTTCCTCCTTCTCATCCTCTTGAAGACCACCCACAAAGGGCTGATCACTAGAACCACCATCAGCATCTTCCATATTAATACTCTTGCCTCTCTGATGATCACAATCACTCTTGGTTGACTGCAAGTCTGTTAATGGGGACATTGATGGGTCAGTGGTGACCGTTGATAGGGTGGAGGAGGAATCACAAAGTGAATACGAGGATGATGACAAGGAGACCACCCTGTCGCGCTTCCTCATTTCTTGAGCCTTCTGTCTCACGTGTGTCCTCCAATAGTTCTTGATCTCATTATCAGTCCTACCCGGTAGCTTCTTGGCTATTCTTGACCACCTATTCATAAGGTAATACATACATACATGTGTATGTAAATTCAAGTATTGACACGGTTTAAAAAGAAAAAATCTGTCTAGGATCACTCAAAACTCTTTTTATTTAGGTGGATGCTGGCAACAAAAAACTGGACTAGTTGGTATGATTCATCATGAGCACATATATATGTATCTATACCATATTAAAAAGTTAGATTACATACATGAAACCCATAATTTGAATTTATGGTAAAAATAGAGGGTGATGAAGAAGAGTACTGAGGTGATGAGAAAGGAAGAGAGACCTGTTGCCGCATTTGGAGTGGAGTTCAATAACGAGGCGCTCCTCCTGTGGTGACAACTTTCCCCGTTTGAGGCCAGGTTGCAAGTAATTGACCCAACGCAGCCTGCAACTCTTCCCTGCTCTATTCAAACCTGCAACAAAACCCAGATGATCAAATCTCAAAACAAGCCTAAGAAAGTTGTGCATGATGTTGATTCTTTCTTCTGTCTTTCAATTGCCCCACCTGCACCTCAAACCTGAAACTTTGGCGATGAAATCCCATCGCCTATCTCCAAACAAACCCACAAAGCATGCTAATGCCTTGTCCTCTTGCACTGTCCATGGACCTTTCCTAGTCTCTTGGTGATCTTGAGCCATACCTTCTTCTTCTTCCTCCTCTTTCACTTGGGTGGCTACTATTCTCTTGCTTTGTATATATACATGGCAAGTTGAGTGCGCATATAGTGTCAAAGGAGGCAGGGCTTCAATACAATATTAAAGAAGTGTCCTCAACTTTAACGTTTGGAATTTACCAAATAATTGATAAATTGCTACTTCGTCTTGAAGCTATGGTCATACTTCTATCTTGAGTCTAGCGCGCAAGCTCTTTATAAGGCCCCTCCATTAAGGTGGTCCTTACATAATTTGGTTGTCATATTGGCATTTCAAGATGAGGAGCAGCGCCTTCCCACTTGGATTAGTATATGTGCAAACTTTATAAAGTGTTCTTGGAGCTGTTTGCTTTCCTTTTATTTTATTACTGCATTGCATAAAGTGAGCAGCTTATTCTGCTTAATTTTTCTTGGACATGGTTTATTCACGACACAAATTATAAGCATAAATAATTTGAAGGTAAAGATCATTTATCAATGTAACCTATTTGAAGGTTTCAAGACTCTTAGTTTACGGTGGAAGACAAAGGTGCAAGGAAAATTACAAAGAGAACATGGTAAAACGAAAAGCACAACAGGAAAATGAAAAGGTTTTTTGAACTCATCCTTGTGTGTTTTCTTCACATATAAATATTATATTTTGTCTTACTATTTATATAACACACACAATAACTTGTCACGAGGAAGAAAGTGTTGAGTACTAGAGGCAACTATTCCTTTTAAGATGAGAGAGAGAGAGAGAGATTGAAAAATTGTAATTATTTAATCTTTTTCATAATGAAATTATTCCTCTATCTAATTTGTACAATTGTCATCCACATTAATTTCTAGTGTGTCCTCTCTTTATTTCTCTATAGTACTTTTGATTATTGATAAAGTATTGGATTCCATTACGTTTGGTTTTCATTTTTGCGTACTCTATCAAGTTTTAGACACAACAAACCGGTATCAAAACCATAATTGGACATCAAGTCAACAAATATCAAGTATGGTATGGAGCACGTCAATAGTAAAAATAGTTTTGTCTTATAACAAGGAAGGGTGCTTTGTTTTTAGTAACTATAAGGAATTCTCAAAACATTCAAAGTAAAACGAAGAAGCCCGAGACCATGAGCAATGATGATTGGAAGGAATTTGAAACAAGGGTGTGTGGGACAATTAGGTTAAATTTAGTTGCTTATATTGCTTGTCTTTTACTTCAAATAAAGTCACCTTGAGAGTTGTGGGCAAAATTGGAGAGTTTCTACAGGACAACGTCTTTAACTAATAAGTGGTACCTTAGAAAGTAATTGTATTTCACGAAGATAGTTGATTCTGACTCTTTATAGACTCACTTAAATAGGTTCAATAAGGCGGTGACAGACATATTGAGTGTTGATATAAAGGTTGAAGAATATGACAAGACTTTACTACTCATAGGATCCCTAATCAAGTCCTATGAAAGTCTAGGTCAGGCTCTCTTGCAGAGTCAAAAGATTGTATCGGTTGTAAGGTACTACCATCATTGTTGAGGCCGTAGTATTGTCCCAATTGGATGGGGACAATAATAATGCAATACTATAGCATATGCGGCCTGGTCATATGGTCGAGAAGGGCATAATAGAGCTTCAAAAGCAAAGTTTGCTTAAGGATTTGAAGATATGTAATCTCGATCTTTGCAAGTATTGTATGTGTTCGTCCAAATTTGTCACCGCACCCCTCGGCTCAATCATGACGGTTAACCCAGCCAGTCGTGGTTGAACCCGTGGTTATGCCTAATTTAATAGAAATAAGATACGTGAGATTTATTCGGAAGGAGGGAAAGGGGTGGAAGCCGGAACACCAAGCACCAAGGGGTGGAAGCCGGAACACCAAGCACCAAGGGGTGCATGTGTTGGCGTGCAGCACTTCAGCCGGGTGTCTATATAAGGAGATGTTATCCTTGTGTAGAGGGGGAGAAAAACAAAATCAGATCAAAAGTGATCAAGTGTGGGTGAGTGCCTCCCTGCGTGGAGATGTGAGGTAGTGTCGGGTAAGGGGATTGCCGGTGTGTGGCTGCAACCAGCCTTGGTCGGGGCCAAGTGCTGGGCACACCCGGTAAGCTGTCGGTGCAGCGTTGTCCACCTGTGACCGAACCATCCAGTTCTATTCCAGCAGCCTCGAGCCTGCGTGCCGAGTGCTGGGGAAGTCCTGTCGAGTGTGTGTGTCGAAATGGCCATCCCACCGAGTGCATAAGAATTGTCTAAGTGTTATTGGATACTTGTGACTCTTTAGTCTCATCCCGCTGTCTCTTTGCGCGGCAAGGGCGCCTCGGTCCCACCGAACCCTTCCAACCCGACGCGGGAACACTCTAACCCGCACCAGCGGACGAACCCGCGCCCGAACATAAATTGGCGACTCCACTGGGGACCGTCAAGAGGTAGCAGTGCAGCTTGAAGAGATAGTGTGGATAAAAGAAAATGGCCCCCGAGACAAGGCATATGGCTAGACAAAGAGGTGCTAGTGAAGGAGAACCTTCTAACGCACCCACAAACCAACCTGAAGTGCAAATACCATCCATCACCAGCATGGGCGAGCCAGTCGCCTTGCAAAATGAAAACCCGAACTCGAACGAACAACTTCGAGAACGGGTTAGACAACTTGAATCGGCACTTGACGATGCACTCGCCTTAAATAGGCGAGCATCCGTCGCAATGGGAAGTGCATCGAGAAGAGAAGATGCCGACCTAGCAAACCGGCGAAGTCCAGACGAAGTGGACCAGCCTGCTAACCCACCGATGACAAGTAGTTTTACGGCACTATTGGAAAGGCCTTTGGCAACCGCTCCAACAAGTGTGGATTTGTCAAATACCCCTCGGGTAGATAATATGTTTTCCAATGTCTCGGGATTTATGTCTCAAGCCTCACCCTTGATAATTTCGTCGTCCGAACCAAGTTGGACGCAACACTACCCAATTATACCCCCAAGTAGGACTGAAATTAGTCCACTACCACAGTCATCATGGTTCCCACAACCACCCCACTACCCACCACCATACCCGTACCCATGGTATAGCCCTGCTATCCCTCAATCATCAGTTTCTATGGCATTTCCACCGCCAATCACCACTGCGGTGTCCGCCTCAACGGCGACGCCCTTGATGTCAATGTTTCAGCCAACAATTCCAGCCACAGTAGCTCCGCTACCAGTTAATTATCCTCCACAAGTCTATCCTGCAACAGTTCCTGTAGCACCAGTCGCACCAGTTGTGCCGATTCAGGATTCTCGATTTGATGAGTTAAAAGCCGCGATGGATGCACAAGCCGCATTAATCGCCGCATTGATAGCTCAAAAGGACAAAGAACCTAGTAAAGTTGTAAAGCGTCTTCGTCCTTTAGCCGATGAAGTTTACACGGAAATTTTGCCGGAAAAATACAAGCGCCCAACTTTTACGAAGTTCGATGGAGACGGCAATCCGGGAGATCATGTCACAATTTTTGAAATTGAGTGTGGAACAATTGTGGCAAATGAAAAATTAAAGTTACAACAATTCCCGGCATCACTTAGCGGTAATGCCTTGAGATGGTTCAATAACCGCCCCTCTGGATCAATCAATTCATGGGATGAATTTGTTGAGCAGTTTACAGAACACTTTCAATCCATGGAAATTCCAGTGACAATAGAACACTTAAGACAGTGTCAAAGGGAATCGGGTGAAGAATTTGCTACATATGTGAAAAGATTTAGAAGTCTGTCATCTCAGATGAAAGAGACCCCTGACATTAAGGAGCTTGTGAAGATTTGTGCAATGAACGCCGGATCAGCTGCATGGTTCTTAAGTGGTGCACAATGCAACACTTTTGAACAATTGTTTGAAAGGATGTTGATTTTTGAAGAACTTGGAAGGGTTTCTGCTTCTCTGAAAAATGCTAAGGCATCAACCAATGCTGTCACTGAACTTGGAGAATCAAGTCGGGAAAAACAATTGGAAGGGCCAAGGAATAACAATGAAGATAGAAAGGCTGCGCCCCGACAACGGCGTGAATGGAGAAATATAGAAGATTACACCTTCAATGTTGGTGATACTGAAAGGTGGTTTGATGTTTTGGTCAAGCAAGGAAAAATCACTCCATGGATACCGAAGAATCCACCTAAAGCCGGAAGATGAAAAGAAGGAGAATTTTTGTCGATTTCATCAAATGCTTGGCCATCCAACGGTGATATGTCGAGATGTGATGGAAAAGATCCAAGAGTTGCTGGACAAAGGAGATATAAAGTATAAAGCTGCTAATGCTAATGTGATGACAGTAAGCCACTTATCCTTACCAATGAAGTCTCATAAAGGAAAAGAGAAACAAGGAGAGGAAATGGATGTCCCGATGGCTAATGTTGAAGACACAAAGGTGTCGCCTGCTTCCACTATAGAAGATAAAGGATGTTCTACACCTCTATCAATCCAAAAGTTTGAAGTCCAAGCTAATCAAGGAAAAAGACTTTTCGAAAAAGATGAGCTTGATAAAGAAAAGATGGAAGATCAGCTTGCTGTCAGAACAACTTCAACACAAAAGGAAGTCAAGTCAAAGATCTCAAAAACAAGACTTCGCTTGATGTGCAGCTTTGGCGGAAAGATAGTAATCCAGGGAAGGAAGCAACACTACTTTGGAGGAGACACACGACTGGTTGTACTGGAGCATGATTGTTCTTATTCAAGTCTTGTCGCCCAAATCAGGGGTACATGTTCTACCAGCATCCCTTTGGTGATTAAGTGTCAGCTACCCGGTGAAAGCTTCAATTACCTTATCACAATCGCCAATGATGAAGACTTGGTAAATATAATCAAAGAACAAGAGGAGTTCAACACAAGTCATGAATCAACATCTCGTCTCCACTTCTTCGTGTCACCAAAGATGTCAAGATCGCAATCCAACCAGACATGGGACAAGAAGTTGGGGGCTTCAATCAAAATCACTGCTGCTAGAAGGTTTAAAAGAGAAGCAGCCAACAACTCAACAAATAGTAGGAGGCATCATAAAAGATCAAGGTCACCTCCATACTATGGGCAGAAGAAGTTTGATGCCCTAAGGAAAAATCCACAAAAAGAAATTTGGATTTGGAGGCCACGAGTGTCGAGTGAGAGAGTCACTCCTCAAGATCAAAATGATGGTCAATGGCCACACTATAACCCACGAGGAGTCACCTTAGGCTAAATTATGAAAAAAAAAAAAGAATGAAAAATGAATAAAAATGTTTTGCCGATTCTTCTTTCTCAGATTGCGAAAAATCGGCAAGGGGGCTGATGTTCGTCCAAATTTGTCACCGCACCCCTCGGCTCAATCATGACGGTTAACCCAGCCAGTCGTGGTTGAACCCGTGGTTATGCCTAATTTAATAGAAATAAGATACGTGAGATTTATTCGGAAGGAGGGAAAGGGGTGGAAGCCGGAACACCAAGCACCAAGGGGTGGAAGCCGGAACACCAAGCACCAAGGGGTGGAAGCCGGAACACCAAGCACCAAGGGGTGCATGTGTTGGCGTGCAGCACTTCAGCCGGGTGTCTATATAAGGAGATGTTATCCTTGTGTAGAGGGGGAGAAAAACAAAATCAGATCAAAAGTGATCAAGTGTGGGTGAGTGCCTCCCTGCGTGGAGATGTGAGGTAGTGTCGGGTAAGGGGGATTGCCGGTGTGTGGCTGCAACCAGCCTTGGTCGGGGCCAAGTGCTGGGCACACCCGGTAAGCTGTCGGTGCAGCGTTGTCCACCTGTGACCGAACCATCCAGTTCTATTCCAGCAGCCTCGAGCCTGCGTGCCGAGTGCTGGGGAAGTCCTGTCGAGTGTGTGTGTCGAAATGGCCATCCCACCGAGTGCATAAGAATTGTCTAAGTGTTATTGGATACTTGTGACTCTTTAGTCTCATCCCGCTGTCTCTTTGCGCGGCAAGGGCGCCTCGGTCCCACCGAACCCTTCCAACCCGACGCGGGAACACTCTAACCCGCACCAGCGGACGAACCCGCGCCCGAACAGTATGTTTGGAAAACAAGAATATGTATTTTTTAAAATTGTTTCTCATAGTTCTAAATATATTTTGGACTATATTCATACAGATGTGTTGGGTCCCTCTCAAGTTAAATTACATGGAGGTGTTATCTAATTCATCACCTTTATTGATGATTTCTCTCGAAAAGTTTAGGTTTATTTTATGAGACATAAGTATGAGGATTTGCAAAGTTCAAGGAGTGGAATGTCAAAATATAAATTTAGATTAGGAGAAAGGTTAGATATTTTTGGTTTGACAATAAAGGGGAATACAAGTTCAAGGAGCTTGAAGATTTTTAGGATAGATATTTTCGGTCTGACAATGGAGGGGAATACAAGTTTAAGGAGTTTGAAGATTTCTACAAGGCAAAAGGTATTATACAACACTTTACTACACCATACACTCCTCAAAAAAATAGTGTTGTAGAAAGGATGAATAAAACTTTATTGCAATGAGCGAGATGCATGGATGCAAGCTTGAACAAGGTATTCTAGGAAGAAGTAGTGAATATGCCCTATTATATCATCAACAGATCACCACATACTGCATTAGATGACAAAACTCCAAATGAGGTATGTAAATCAATAGACTATTTTGTTTTGAGAATATTTGGTTGTCCACGTTATGTGCACATACAAGATTCACAATGATCTAAGGTAGACTCGATCAAAAAAATGTATCTTTGGCTTCACATAAGGTTATAATCAACAAGAACATTGTGTTCAATGAAGAAAGGATGTTGAAGCTAGATTGGTTAGAGGAGAAAGTGCAAGAAAGAAATGATAAAAGGAAAATTGTGGAGGTTGAAATATAAGATATAATGATATCTTCAAAGAATCCAGTTGAGGTGGAGCATGTTGGACCATCTCATGATGAGATAATCTCTAATGATAACCAATCCGAGCATATTGATTAATCATTAGGCACCAGTCAGACTTGTTCGAGGATGTTGTCATCTATGCATTGATGATTAGAGGTGGTGTCTCAATTTCTTATAAAGAAGTCAGAAACACTTAGGAGGCAAACAAATGGATGATAGTTAATGCAAGAAGAACTCGAATCTTTACACAAGAATGAGACTTGGGTTTTTTGTGGATTTATCAAACGGCAATAAGACTATTGAATGTAAAAGGGTTTTTCAGTGTAAATAAGCTTTATTTGAAAAAGATGGAAAAAAAAGTTAGTAGCAAAAGTATATACTAAAAAAAAGTTGAGGACTACAATGAAATTTTCTCACCGATAGTAAAAACATACATTTATTCGAGTTTTGTTAGCTATGATGGTCATACATGATAAAGAGTTGGAGCAGCTTGATGTGAAAATAACATTTCTTCATGAAAATTTGGTAGAACAAATGCATGCACTAGCAGGAAGGATTTAAGGAACATGACAAGGAAAACGTAGTGTGCAAGTTGAAGAAGTCACTCTATGAATTAAAACAATCTCCTCATCAATGGTACAAGAGGTTTGACTTCTTTATGCTAATAGTTACTATTCTAGAAATGAATATGATAGTTGTGTCTATTTTAAGGTGTTTGATAATTTTGCATATATTTACCTCTTGTTATATGTGGATGATATACTCATTACTATTAAGGAAATGTCTAAATTGAACAAACTTAAGTCTAAATTATCTAAGGAGTTTGATAAGAAGGATTTGGGGGAAGCTAAAAAATTCTTGACATGGAGATCTAAAGGGATATGAAAGGCAGAAAATTGTTTTCTCAAGGTAGCTATGTGGAGAAAATATTGGAGAGGTTTGTGATGGATAAATTGAAATCGGTACAACCCTATGCTATAACGGTTCACGTTATTTACTTTGTTATGTCCTACAATAGATAAAGATAGAGCTGACATGTCTCATATAATGTATGCTTAGGCTGTTGGATGTCTCATGTCTGTCATGATATGCACAATGCTAGATATTGTGTAAACAATTAGTGCAGTAAGCAAGTATATGTCCAACTCAAGGAATGAGCATTAGAATGCTGTCAAATGAGTTATGAGATACTTGTGGGGAACTACAAGGTATGAAATTCTATATTCTCATGGTGCTTACAAATTAATTGGCTTTGTGAATTAAGACTATAGGAGATCTTGATCAAAGGATATCTACTATTGAATATGTGTTTACATTAGGTGAAAGAGCTATTAACTGGCGATCTATGCTTCAACTAACTATTGTTTTGTCAAAAACAGAAGCAAAATATAGGACAACAGTTGAATGTGCTAAGGAGAGTATATGGTTGAATGATTTGGTGGAGGAATTAAGCATCACACATGACATAGTGGAGTTGCATTGTAACAATCAAAGTGTAATTTATTTGACAAAAAATTGGGCGTTTCATGCTAGAACTAAGTATATTGATGTGCGATATCATAAATTTTGAGAGATCATCAATGAGGGGCCAGTTCGTCTTGTGAAAATTCATACAAATGACAATGCAGTGGATATGCTCACCAAGAGTATTACTTTAGAGAAATTCGAGTGTTGCTTAGACTTCATAGGTGTCACACTATGTTAAGGTGACATTGCAGCCCCGGGTGGGGATGTAGACATGCCCATTTGGTATGAAGTATTGTCCTAGTTTGGTACAAGATGTCTTCATGCTGATTCGAGAATATGAAGTATAATTTCTTATCAAAGTGGAGATTTGAAGGTTTTAAGACTATTAGTGCATGGACAAAGATGCAGGTGCAATGAGGATTATGAAGAGAACATAAGAAAATGAAATAGACGAAAAGAAAACAATGAAGTTTTTTTAACTCATTCTTGTGTGTTTTCTCTATTTACAAATAAATATTGTACTTTTCTCACCGTCTACACAACATACACGGTAGCTTGCCATAAGAAAGAAAATATTGAGTGCTAGAGACAACTATTGCTTCTAGGATGAGAGCGAAAAATTGTAAGTTGTAACTATTTTGATCTTTCTAACAGTAGAATTATTCCTCTCCGTGAATTGTATAGTTTGCATCCACGTTAATTTTTAGTGTGTTTTCTCTTACTTTTAATTATTATTTGATTATTAGATTCCATTACGTTTGGTTTGCATTATTACCTACTCTTAACAAGTTTTAGACACAAAATTATTATCATCTTAGTACCGTAGTTCTTCTCATGTGATAAGTTGTTAAGTGCTGTTTGTTTAGCAGTAATCTTGAATTGAATGTGCAACACTTGGGAAAAAGATGAAAAAAAGGTCTCATATGTTTACGAATGGTGCACAAATGATGAACCAATTAGAGGCTGTCCCAATCTAATGCATTACACGTACATCCAAATATTGTTTTCATGCATAGTATTAATATCTCTATCATGCCCAAGTTCACTGTAGTGGAATGTGTCGTCACTCTCATTCCCAAAACACAACTTCTAAAGTTAAGCTAATGCTATCCTATGTAGCATATGTATGGTACCAAACACAAACAAATCAAGTTGCCATTGACATGGGTTTTGAAAGAAAATTTACCATTCATATATTGATATGGCAGCACAAAGAGATGTCATATATGGCACCATAAGGGACGACCCAAAATGGAAGAGAAGAAGAAACCGGAGAGGCAAGTTAGATAGCTGCGGAAGATAAGTGTATGAAGAAGATGGTCTCCAAAAAGGAAGGCAATTTAGGTGCAGAGCAACACACCTTATATGTAGTGGTGACTCCACTTGCTCCTATCCTCTTTTTTTATATACAGAATGTTCTAATTGGCTACTTTTATATATGGGGGAGTCATGGCCGTCCATACGCCAACAATGAAAATTCTACATCTTGGTAAGTGTGCAGTTGATCAGTTGAATGGTAGAAATAGTAGTGGAAGTTGCAGGTTGTAGGTTCATGTTGGGAATGTTTGGTGCCCATAAATTTGGAGTAGTTGCAGTCAAGTTCGTCGACAAAAGGCAGACATCTCTTTCCAAGAGATATTATTCTTCTTTGCCGGATACAAGCACATATACGGCCAGCTTCCCAAATGCTCATATAGGAAATTGACACTCTTGGATTGCCCACATCCAACTCTAATGTATGGTTACAACTTAATTACAAATATATTTTTTAAAGTATAGATGGTAAATGATTTTTTTAAAGTATTAATGATAGTAATTTTATGACAATATAGAGTGGTCAGGATAAGTAAAAAGAAATAACTTGAGATTGCTGTGAACATTTTCTCTTTTTTGTGGAAAAGCCATGATTTCTTTTCTCTTGCTAAAGATTGCAACAAAACTGAAAGATTGCCACAAAACGCTATTCGTGACATACAAATGAGTTTTCTTGAGACAATAAAAATGCTGGCAAAAAGCGATGCATCAAAGCATACAGAAAGCTAAGCCAGTAATATTGGTAACATTGGTCACAGGCATGTTGAAGGGTTGATCTATAAATGAGCTCCTGCATGCTCAGGGCGATGTGTAAACTCGTAATCAAGATGAACAAATGCACGCTCAATCTCTGGTAGTAGCTCCAGCTTCTCCTGCAAAGACTCTCCAATGTCATGCGCCTCCCTCAATGGCATCGCAGATGGCAAGACAATGTCAACCTCAACAAAGTAGTGCGATCCAAAGGTGTATGCCCTAACTGTGTCAATGTGCCTGATGGCTTTGTGATGGTTCCAACAGAGGTATGTAAGTTTTTGAAGATACTCCGGTGTTGCTGTTCGGCCAACTAATGAGTTCACGTTCTCTAATACTGTTGCCGACCATGTTCGAATAGTATATACTGCCAACTGTTGCATTCAGAACATAGAGCAAGAAATAGTACTCATCAAATTTCTAAACCCCTTGTTTTGAGAAATAATATAGAAGTTACAGCTGTCAACTTCTAGATATTGGACCTAGTGTACTAGTTTCAGGCTAAACAAATAAAAAAGATTAACTCACAATGATTGCACCAGCTGGGTCAATCCAATCCTTCATATAGTTTGCAAGGAGAGCTGCAACTAAACCAATAATATTGGTCACCACATCAAAAAAATGGTCCTGTGCATAGGCTTTAACAATCTCATTTGTGAAGGAGCGACAATATACGACGAGTGCTAACTTCACCAGGGTTACTGACAGCATTATACCGACTACCCATTTCTCTTGCTCTGATGTCAATTTAAACTCATCATTCTGCATCGAATTGACCAACATAAATTTATGAATATAACTATGCCTATGGTAGACTATCCAACCTTGCTACCAAATATGGTAAGCAAATAAGAGAACCTGAGATGGATAAAGAATAACAAAGATCATAAAATAAAATAATTTCGCTTGTTTACCAACACAATAGAAGACTTCCCTAAAGGAAACTTACATCTGACATGAGGGTCTGAACCGACTCCAATATTATCTGCAAACCTAACGTGGCCATAACAGAAGCAAAAACAAGAATTCCCTGCATAAAATTGCATGCACAAAAATTATACTAGAAATAAAAGCTGCACAAGAAGTTCTATATCACCCACAGACGTACCATACAAATTAGAAATTAAGTATCCGGCAAGCAAAACATGCTATACACGCAGAAAAGAAAAATAAATGTGCACAATTGTTGAGCACCTGTTGTCAAGTTTACAATTAAAATTGTAGTACAGTAAATTCATTCTAAAACAAAAAATGTATGAGACAACAATATACAGCCAGACAGAAAGCAAAAAACAAATTATTTGTAAAGCATAAGTTAGGAAGCAGTAAAAAGCTGATGAGAACTTTGAACTCAAAAGCTATATTCTTCTCTTTTTAAATGCGAGCAGTTATTTGTAAAGATGACAAAAATGTGAAAAGGTGACAGAAACTTCTTTCGATTGCATTGCCACCACCAAATTTTAGTTTTGATAATTTCCTTGACATAAGGAAGACACTTCTAGAATAGAGGGAAAAAAGTAACATACAAACTACCATAATGTCAGCTACAAATTTATGTACTACATGTAAAACATCGCCAACTAGCTCCAAAATTAAGAAACAATGTCATGCAACTTCTGAAATGAGGTGATTAAAAAGTAGCACTCCATACACTACAGAAAAACATACTGGAACAGACATTCACATTCTAAAAATAAAAAGACTGCAGAGTCTGGCAAAAAAAACAATGCAATAAGTATCTCATAATTAAGCAAATAGAAAGTAAAATTCTCTTCTGTATGATAAACATCCTAGTCATTAACACAGCATAATTTTTACAAATCATAGATAATGTAAAAGAAAACTAACCAACGGCTGCATGCGCTTTTTCCAATTGGATACTGATATGGATTTGGTGTTTGCATGGAAAAGGCAGTAAACCACAAGATGAAACCGGAAAGAAGATCAAGAAGCGAGTCCAATGTAGAGGCAATAATGGCCAGTGATTCACTTCTTATTGAAGCATATACTTTTGCAGCAAAAAGTACCATGTTTGCAATATTTGATATTCGAATTGCCATTTTCTCACTCTTAGCAATCTTTTCACGCTCCTCCTGCAAACAATGACAGAAATATCAATCTGTTACCTCCCACAAGTTTGACAAACTAAGCAATCAACTAGCGACTTTTTACAAAGATCAGATGCTCACTACTATAGTTCATGAAAGAAAGCACACGCGTAATAAGCAGGCACATGCCAATCACACACACCTTGGACATTCCAGGTAAAAATCCACGTTCTGATAAGGCATCCATTTCATAGAAGCCCTCCAACATTTCTCCTTGTTGCTGGTAGTACTCAGCTACAACATCTTCCGGACCTTCACCCATTACAAGCAGTCAACATCTGGAATTTAGATTAAAAAAAATTCCTCCAGAATAATATAATCGTGCTGACAAATTAGAATTATGGACAGCCTCAATTTTTCAAATATATTAGAAGCAATTTGAAGCAACAACAATCCATAATTTATAGACTTGATAAGTTCCCAAGGGGCTATCAACATTGTCCAAAAATTGATAATTTAAACTATATTTCCTGCAGTAACAATATTATTTACATCAAGCTTCATAAATTGCAGCTTTTTCCATAGTTTTATCACTTTTATCAAACATTCACACATCAAAACCAGATATGATTTAGATATTCAAAGCCAGGCAAAGATTCAAAAGCTATTTGCTTCATTGCGAACCATAGCGATTCTAATTCTAGCTCCTAATTGCGTGCTTATCAAAAACATTGATTTTTTCTTTCAAAAAAAAGAAGTAATGCATCATGAAGACAAAATATTGACAACTATCAGACGAACTAATAAATCGAAAACAATAAAAATGTTAAAATAACGAAGGCCAAATAAGAATTTTTGCATAATAAAAACACACTAACGATTTATAAGATCAAACATCAAAGGCTAGAAACATATAAACCTCAACAGCATTCCCCCAATCTCAACCAAAATAAAACCACGACCCCAAGAATCGCAACTTTTCTTATTACCAAACTAGGATTCAAAGCAATTACAGAAACTACTTGATCGACACAACTTCCCAATCAACACAACAGCAAAAATACAAGCCAAGTTTCGACGCAACAGATCAACCTCCACCAAAGTCACCATTTTTAGAACAACCAAACCCCCACCCCCTCCCCCCACCCCCCTCAAAAAAAAAGAAAAACCAGTACCAAGAACGCCAAGGCAATCATGAAGGCTGCGAGGTGGCTTCTCCTTGTGCTCCGCCCGCTGGAACCCGTCGAAGTTGAGTCGCCACGGCCGCTCCCCCGCCGCCGCGCCGCCGATCTCCGGCAAGAGACGCTCGGAGTCGCCGCCGGAGTAGGCCATTCGCCGCCGCCGGAGGAGAAGAAGTTGCCGGAAAATGATTCGTAACTACTTCCCTTAGGCAGTGGGGTGCGTCATTGTTTTTGCATTTTGTGTTTTTTTTGCCTCACATTTATTTATTTATAATGTTTATAATATTCATAATATTTATACTCTAATAATCATTTATTTATTTATAATGTTTATAATATTCATAATATTTATACTCTAATTATCATTTATTTATTTATTTCTATCTTATTATAGCTTATATCACATGGAGCTTGACTATATATTATTGTCATATTATATTAGTCTGTTTGCTTGAGAGGTTGCAAATAATTAATATCTAAAATAATTTTATATCAATGGCTAAATAAATATTTGCGTGGATAAAAAATTCAACTAAATAGAATAATTAAAATGGTTTTCTCCACCCAATTTAAGATATTTTATGGTTAGGTGGAGTGTGCTGAGTAAGTGAGCTATACCTGATTAAACTGTCATTAAACATATTTAACGAGTACAAATTTTCTCTTAGACGATTTAGTCTTAAAATATTATTGGCTCTATAATTTGAAAGCATTATTAACATTATTGCAGGATTTTTTTTCTGTTACTTTAAAATTAATTAATTGATGATTACTAAAATATCCAGTGAAACAGTTTTTAAAATACACGTAAAATATTTTCATCCAGAAGGTTTTATTGTTTACAAAAAAAGAAAAATTATGATCGGAGATGAGGATGGGTGAGAACCAGGCATTTTATGGGTTTGATTTTTCTTGAGATGGGATAATTGATAATATGACTGCACGGTGATGGGTGGGTTGGGTGCCGGGATGGGTAAAAAAATTAGTCATTTGATTGAGTTTTTAATCATATAATTGACTTTTTTCTATTGTTTTTTTATTTAATTAATTTATAAATCAAAATTATACAATACATACATATATTTTATTTAACTAAAAATATATAAAATATTATAAATATAGTTAAAACAATATAAAGTCCATCAATACCACAAATAAAAAGTATAGTTATATGTTTGCGCGT
>JAURVB010012193.1:0-53182 GCA_033002965.1 Piper betle | reverse complement strand
GAATGACATGATGGATAAATCAACAACACTAGGGAAAACATGTGTATCCTGATCAAAATAACAAATCCTAACAATCATGTCATATAAATCTATATTCCTAGGTGATTATGTCATCAACATCACAAATTTGTTACTATGTAATTTAAACATATCAATTAACTAATTAAAGATCATAATTCTTTTTAATAATCAAACTAATACTCAATCATAACAATTTAATCATTAGAACTAGATGTTAATTCATAAATCTAATTATCTAACTTTAATTAACTTCAATATGGACATGCACATATTTTTTAATTAAGTAATCAGTTATTTCTCATAATTACAACAACAAAATTTTAAAACCCTAAAATTAGTACACAATCAAATCTATGAATATTACCAAAATGACATACATGCAGAAGATGGTCAATCATATTTGAAATGAAATAAAAATTAAATCTTTATACCTAGGTTGACAAATACTCGGTGACAGTGACGATGGTCACGGTTACTGGTGCCGTGAGGAGGGAGATGACGGTTGTGGCTACTGTCCTAAGGACGACACTGGGAAGGGGAAAGGTGGATGGAGAACCACTGGCCAACGGCGATAGCTAGTTACCAGAGGCGGCGGCTGTGGGTTGTGGCCAGCTAAGGTGATGGCATACAAACTGTGGGGTGGGCTAGGGAGTGGGGAGGCAGCTAGCAATGGTGTAGGTCGGCTAAGGGGTGGACTTTGTGGCCGGAGGTGGTGCACGATTGGTTGGCAGCGGCACTAGTCGCCGACAAACATGCAAGTAAGTGGCGGCCCTGTTTTCAGCAAGGGTCATAGTGCATGTCATCACACAGTTTAGGGAATGGTCAGAAATGATGAGGGAAGGGATAGGGAGGGTCGCCAGAGGTTGTTGGCAGCATTGATGGCTGGCAGCGACACATGCAGGTGGCAGAGGTGGTGACTGAGGGTGGAAAATAGAGAGAAAAGGAGGAAGAGAGGGAAGGAAGAAGGGGCAGAGGTGAGGCGGAGTCGACAACGACGGGCAGTCACCGGGGTGGTGGTTGTCGGGGCTGGTGAGGGCTGTTGCCGGCGGAGGAATGGGGAAAGAAACAATTTGGGCGGCTTGGAGGAGGAAGAAACCGGGGAGAATAAAAGAAGGGAAGATGTCGGGGGCAATCTTGTAATTAAAATATGACGTGCTCTTTCCTCGAGTTAATAATAATAATTAAATTCTAAAAAATATCAAATAAATATGATAAAATTCTATAAATTAAAATGTGCTCAAATAAATAAACTAACATGTTCTAAACCTATCAACCTACCCAAAAATCCTATCTAACACATCCTAACACAATAAACAGCCTAATTTAACTTCTACATTCTAATACATGAAATAATAAGAATCTAGCATACTGTCACACATTCTAATAACTCATTTTCTTGCTTTGTTATTGACATTATCATCATACACTCGGGTATACTTGACCCTCATGCCTCATAACGCACGACCGGCCTCAGCTTGGTGCACCTATTCTGAAACTAACTCGACTCGAACCGACAGTTAAATTGATCGGTTCGAGACTATAAAACCCTAACTCAAATCACGGGTTTTACAACCTATTTATTTATTAAATTATTATTTATGTATTTATTTATTTATATTTTTACTAACATGACTATATGTTGATATTTACTCGTGTTTACTCCTATATTTATAAAGTATAATTATATTATTATTTTACGATTTGAGCATTATTTATGTTCATGTATTTATTATTCATCTAATTATTTATGAGTGCATTTCCTTGTTTATGTATTTATTTATTATTATTTTGTCTCGATTTGTGTGCCATGTGTTTAGTTAGAGATTTGTTAGCACTGTTTTTTTATATTATGACATACTGATAATATGAGCACACGCCACGAGCATGCATCATATAGAGACATCAGTGTTTTTCTTAGTAGTGGGTTTCGATGTAGGTTACGAAGTCTAAGCTCGTCATAGATGTGTCGATGCGCTTAGAGCTTGGACCATAGGTCTATAGGACTCTCCCTTTTGTTTGATCTCTGCTTGACTCCTTATGTGTTGAATTTAACAGTGTTTTATTGGATCCCTCAAATGTCGGGCCATTTACCTGTGTTTTTTACATATATTTAATAAAACTAAAAGGATGAGTTCCTTTGTTGGTTTTCAAACTAAAGCTCAAGAAATATATGATTTGTACATTTCCCTAAACCTATTATATAAGTATGTGTATTTTTATGAATTTCTTAAATAAGAGAGTGAGTGGTATGGAGCTATGTATGTACCGCACTAGTACTCCTTCAAACCCTCAGGTAGTGTGGTGTATGACAGTATTGTGTAATGCAACACATTTCTGGAATTTGTGGCACTAACTTAATCGTTCCTTTTGACACTTGAGTGACTGTGGTGGGTGTAATATGGAGGATGTGAGGCCAAAAAGACTGTCAAAAGTCAAAACTGACTCGAGTCATAAAAGTGACTCTATAGGCTAGAATTGAGATAAGAAGGCTAAATGGGCCTTGAACCCTCAACTCAATCAGGTGAAAATCTACAACGTAATTAGGCTGGGCCGATAGGGACAATCCGATGATCTGAAATCCTTGAGATGCATATAAATGAGATACCCTGAAAGTCTCAAACAGGCACTAAACACTGCAACGGTTTAGATCTAGGCCTAAAACCTTGACTAAGACATAGAAATTATATGTATACCTTCTGTATATGCTAATAACTCATGCGTTGATGTAGCCTAACTGAAGCTATCATTTGCATGTCGGGCATGTTTAACCACCATAACATGCTCGTATGGCCATATGGGCCCCATACGCATGATTAGCAAATTGGTCGGGCTCGAGCTCGCTCAAACCGATTCAAAACTAGCCCGAACTCGTAAAAACTACATGTGACACCCTGATTTCATTCACCTAAGAACCAGATCAGAAATGATGCAATCAAGTCAAATCATGTCTAAAGTTGCTAGTATATAGGACTTGATCAATAATGTATATCAAAATAACCCGCTTGGCATTAAGAGAATGAAAGACATTGCTAAATATACATGAAAACTAATCAAATATAAATACAATTATGAGCTCTAGTATGTGTAGCATTTATCTATCCTCACACCAAAGTTGACTAAGAATCACGGAAACTACAAATGTAATAGAAAAAACGTTATGAACGAGTGTTATTGGTCAAGAAATAACTAATAGTCAAACTGTCATAGGAAAGCTAACCCTCATGTTAAATGAAGACATTTATATACTCCTTCATAGAATCTCTCATAAGGGTGCTAAATTATGAGTTCTCATCCTTGGCTCCACAAGCATCCCATTCTTACTCATCTCATACCTTGGCAACTTCTAAAAATTATCCCTTCCACTTGAACATTAATTTCTTTTCCTTTTCCTTTAGACCTCTACATCCTTTGTATCACTCCTATACCTGTGCACAAAGGTCGAGGACTTTCAGGCATGTGCCTTCAATACCCTTTGAAACTAGAAGTCTAGACATGAGCTCCATTGCAGTACCCGTAAACCTTCACACTTCTCTGGGTTTGAGAAACTCAAAAGGTGGATTTGCGAGGATCCCTTGAGAATGGAACGCACGCTCATCAAATCCATAGCCTGCTTTCACTAGCACACGCCCGTTCGCGTAGTGCGAATGTAACGACCCGCCATTTTTCATGATATTGTGGGCCTTGATGGCTAGGTGTTACTCAAAATTTGCAAAAACCAACCCTATAACGACCAGTCCTAACCGGACCGGGTGTTACTTAAAAGGTTACATGAATAATATGAAAGCAAATAACTCTAGCATTTCTAACTCAAAAGAACTTATGTTCTAATTAACAATGCATGAAGTAATTATCCCACAATGTTGGACTGTTTCCCATAGCCATATTTATAACACAAGAAAAGTAAAAGAGAAGTCCACTTATTCTCTGTTCACCACCTAAGTTGGTAGAAGAACCACCCTGTCGTCTCTTGGTCTTTAGTTTCAACTGTTAACCTGCGGAGGCAATTCCGCGATAGTGATTAACCACTAAGCCGTATAATTAAATAAAACAAGTCCATAAACTCCCTTTCATTATCTATAATATTGGCAGTTGTGACCATTCCAACATGTCCATTTATTAGCTGATGGTTCAGTCAACCATGTCCATTAGTTGGTTGATGGGTCAATCCACCATGTCCATCTATTGGCTGATGGGTCAGTCCATCATGTCCATTACTGGCTAGCGAGCCCAATCCGCCTTGTCCATTATCGGCTGGTGAGTCCAATCCACCATGTCCATTAGTTGGCTGATGGGTTAGTCCACCATGTCCATCTATTGGCTGATGGGTCAGTTCTCCATGTCCGTAATTGGCTGGCGAGTCCAATCCGCCATGTCTAATTTATTGGCTGATGGGTCAGTCCATCATGTCCATTACTGGCAGGCGAGTCCAATCCGCCATGTCTGTTATTGGCTAGTTGAGTCCAATCCACCATGTCCGTAATTGGCTGGGGAGTCCAATCTGCCATGTCCAATTTATTGGATGATGGGTCAGTCCATCATGTCCATTACCGGCTAGCGAGTCCAATCCTCCATGTCCGTTATCAGCTGGTGAGTCCAATCCACCATGTCCGTAATTGGCTGGCGAGTCCAATCTGCCATGTCCAATTTATTGGCTGATAGGTCAGTCCATCATGTCCATTACCGGCTGGCGAGTCCAATCCACCATGTCCGTTATCGGTTGGTGAGTCCAATCCACCATGTCCGTAATTTGATGGCGAGCCCAATCCGTCATGTCCAATTTATTGGCTAATGGTTTAGTCCATTTTGTCCATTACTGGCTAGTGAGTCCAATCCACCATGTCCGTAGTTAGCTGGTGAGTTCAATCCGCCATGTCCAATTTATTGGCTGATGGGTCAATCCATCATGTCCATTACCAGCTGGCGAGTCCAATCCACCATATCTGTTATCGGCTGGTGAGTCCATTCCACCATGTCCATTAGTTGGCTGATGGGTCAATCCACCATGCCCATTTATCGGTTGATGGATCAGTCCACCATGTCTGTAATTAGCTGGCGAGTCCAATCCGCCATATCCAATTTAATGTATTATGGCTGTCAGGTCCATTCTGACATGTCCATTATTGGATTATGAAGGGCGTAGCCCATGTTAGACTGAGTCAATTCCTTAACCCTGGTTGCACTCGGTACATGGTGGTCGACTCTGGGCTCAGGCTGACCAAATTGTCCACAAGGGAAAATACAACATTTTAAATATTTATACGGACCTGGATATTTCGAACTTGCAGATGCAACCAATGATCTTAATCTGAACGAGGACATAAAATTATACATAAGTATAATTTTATTTGAGTAGAAATCCATGCAACTAAATGACTAATATATATATCACTATTAAATTTCAACAATATTAAATATTAAACTATTCATGTGATATAATAATTTAAATCCTACTTTTCATTAATAATCTAGATCATAACTAACACTTAACAAATAATAAAATAATTATCAACTTATAAACAAATATTTAATTACTATTATTAGTATATTTTCCTTTGAGACGATAATTACTTAACCACAATCTTGATAATTTAGTTTACGGTTTTAAATCTTTAATCGCTATCCTTATTCATAGCAATTTAGTTAAATAAGTTGTACGATTAAATTATTTAAAATAATTTGTATTATTCTAATTTTAAAATATTATTAATACAATTATTTTAAATTATTTGACATAATAAAATTTTCAACTTTATTTATTTTCATTATGCTATTTAGGTTTGACGCTAGTGATTGCTACTCGACTATAGTTTAATAACTCATTTTTTATATTACTGACTCGTTATTAAAATAATCCCTTTATTTACCTAATATTAAATTTAATATGGTAAAGGTAAAATCTTTATTTAATTAATTACTTATCACTGTCCGATTTAATTTAATCGGTTGTTGTGTGCCGATTAATTATTGACCGTTTATCATTACCGTATTGTTATTACTTATGTCCATGTCGATTTCGTCCAATAATTAATTAGTTTATTAACTTTAACCCATAACCTATTAAAATAATTATTTTTAAATATTTATTACGAGTTCGTATTATTTTTAACCAGTCGGTATCGAGCCAACAAGTATTTACAGATTTGCCACCTTGAGTTTCTTCTTCTTCTTCTTCTTTTTCTTCTTCCCGTCGGCCCTCCTCTTCATCCAGCTTTCTCCTTGGCACAACTCAGATCACGCCCTTCTTCTTCTTCCCTATGCAACCTAATTGAACAACCATCTAAATATCCTAATCAAACATCAACAATGAATTAAAACAGCCAAAAATGAAGCCTAACGTCCACGTTTTACAGAAGCTATCCAAGGCAACCTTCCTGCACCCAAAAACCAGTCTTGGCGTCTTCTTCTTCAACCCAAAACCAGATCACTTCCTTCCCTAACTGCTTCCCTTCCCTAGCAATCCAATTGGAAGCCTAAAGCTCGTTCCTTTCACCAACTATCCACGTCCCACTCTATTCTGAACCAAGGCGCGACTCCTGGCCAGCAGCCACACCGGGACTGCAAATTGAACTCCTTCCGGCCAGCAGCACCATCGGAAACTCTTCCCTTCTCCCTGCACGATAACCCAACATCAAGGCCAAGCACTGTGAGCATGCACGGCATGAGCCTTGGCCAGCGAACTGGTATAGATGTCTGGAATTCCTCCACAGCACTGCTCCCTACAACTCCACCCATAACCAGCTGTAATTCCGCCACCACTTGGTAACTAGGGACATGGCGAGCCCTCTCTTCAACCCAGCAGCAAGAGAGGACGTCGGGGTTGTGAAGGAATGCCTTGCAAACATTTTTACGGTCGCGCATCTTGCCAAAATTTCAGACTACTCGGCCATAGATGGGATTCCAGTTTTCAGTTTAGTTCTTGTTGTTTATTTCTGATTTCAGACTTGATTTCTCATGATTATCAAGCTTATTATCAATTAAAAAGACATATGAATGCATGAAAATTAAGAAGAGAAAGATAGGAAGGTTACCCAAGCAAGGAAGATGACGGCTCCGGTAAGGAAGAGGAGAAGAAGATGAGAGCGTAATGACGCCCACCTCACAATTTACAAAATGAAAAATGACGTCCCTTCACCAAAAATTCTAGGGTATGTGAAAACACCAACACCCATATTTTATTCTTTTACTCGGGTAACCGGGTAAAGAATAAAATATTTGACCAGGTAGACTTAACCGGGTAGAGAATATAATATAATTAATATTAATTCTCTAACGTTCGATCCTTCCCTTCCCGAGTCGAATATATTAAGTTAATGACCTCAAGGTTGTGGGTTTTAATTCACATTGATTGCATTTTTCCTGTAACAACCCGGCCCAAAGTACAGCATAATGGGCCTAAGTCATTTCTTTAAAATAGTTAACCCAAGTTAAAGATCTATAGTCTATTCCTACTTATAAACAGGATCTTCTCCCAGTAGGTCTTAAATGTGGGACTAAGTTGAGGGATCTCACAATCCACCCACCTTAGGAAATTTCGTCCCCAAAATGCCTATACTTGGCCCGTTGCTAGCCCCAGCCCATGACCTTTCTGGCCAGTGACCGGTAGCCTAGCCAACGTCCCTAGTCCATCCCATTGCTAGCCCCAACCCACGACCTTTTTGGCCCGTGACCGGCAGCCTAGCCAACGTCCCTAGTCCAGCCCGTTGCTAGCCCCAACCCACGACCTTTCGGGCCCGTGACCGGCAGCTTAGCCAACGTCCCTAGTCCAACCCACAATCTAACATGGAACTAGGTTGCTCTGATACCACCTGTAACGACCCGACCCAAAGTGCAGCGTAATGGGCCAAAGTCATTTCTTTAAAATGGTTAACTCAAGTTAAAGATCTATAGTCCATTCCCACTTATAAACAGGATCTTCTCCCAGTAGTTATTAGATGTGGGACTAAGTTGAGGGATCTCACAGCGAATGTCGATTTTCTCTTGTCTCGCATCTCACTAGAGAACTCGAGAAAATTATATATAGGCTTAGGACGAGATGTGTGTAATAGGCTCAACGGCAACTTGCAGAGTATCTTATTTTTTAAATCAAACTCAAGGGTATTAATCAAGGAAGTAAAATACGTCTAAATTGCCTGTGTTAAGTGGGGTCTGATAAAACAATCACTTAACAAGTCTTGCGATCTGAAAATAAAATCAGAAATGGACTATAGTGGTAGAAAATGAGAAGAGTCATAATGGACTAGTGGTCCAAGCTCCAAATGTGTCGTCTAATCTTCGGCGAGCTTAGACTCCGAAACCTACATCAAAACCTACTACTAAGTAAAAGACTGTCATCACTATATGATGCATGCTCGAGGTGTGTCCTCACATCATCATTATATCATAATAAGGAAGACATTGTTAAATAACATTACAACTAAACATTCATCATGTGCATCGATACATGAAAAAAGAAATAACTAAAAAATAATAATAACTAAATACATAAAAACACTCATTAATAAATAGATATATAACAAATTATTTGGACACTGGATTGCACGCCCCCACGAATTGCGTCTTTCGATCCAAGTTTAAAGGTGTGGTGGGACCGAGGTGCCCTTTCCACACAAAGAAATAGTGCGATAAAAATAATATGTCAAAGGCACAAAATAACACGCAAGAAATTTTACGTGGTTCCTTAAGGTTCAACTTAAATCCCTAAGTCAATTCACAGTGAGATTGGTTTTCATAATCAACTAATTTTCAATTCCTTTGTAAATTATAAATCTTGGTGGAATTTTTGCCGCTTTATCCACGACGACGGATGATGATATAATATCTAGATTGAATGGAAAATCTACAAGCCAAAATTCTCAAGCTGAAATTTGGGTTCAATCAAATTGAACCGAACTCACTATGTAAGTGGACTTGGTCAGATTACTCTGCCTTCTAAGTTAACTTGGTTGTGGCCCCAAATGGATATGGACACGATCAGAACGCTCGCACATGGTTAAGCCCTTCTTCGATCACTTCTACCTCTTTGTGGCGGGTGTTCTCACCAGCGATGGTGATAATTTCCGGCGGGGAAAGCTCTAATAGCAAATTATGGTAAGCAATTGGTACAGGCAAACTGTAACGACCAGCCTGAACCGAACCGGGTGTTACCTAAAAATATAATTGATGTAATGATAATATTCCAGAACAAGAATTGAAAAATAGCAAATAAGTCTAGCAATATATAATATAAATCATAACAATAAATCATGTTATCTAAAATATAAAATAATGGTCTGACAGTCTTGGACCGTTTCTCATAGCCACATTTATAACATAAGAGAATAATAAGGAAGTCCAATTTTTATTATTAAATCACAAACCTGAGTAACTTTTATTCTTCAGTCGTAAGCTGCTCACCTGCGGAGGCAATTCCGCCTTAGTGATAAAACCACTAAGCTGGGAGGGGTGGCCACCCCATCCAGCTACCATCCCATGCATGCGCATGCACGCTACGTGGCCCACAGCCTGTAGTCACCGATGTTTGCTATGGACTTACCCTCTCGGTATCATAAGTGCATAATGAGCCATCTTGCTCCATTGCGCCATGTTGCCCCTTTCGGCATGGGGACAGGTGTTCAATCTTTCAGAGCGTGCTGCCTTGTGCCAAATTGAGTCAACCCCGGTTACGTTCCAGCGCATGGTAGTCAGATACTCAAGTTGACCAAGACTCCCACATAGTAATTTTAAGGGTGCGGCCCTATGTCGGACTAAGTCAATTCCTTGACCCTGATTGCGTTCCAACGCATGGTGGTCGAATCTGGGCTCATGCCGACCAGGGCTGCTAAAAAGGGAAAATATAACATTTTAAATAATTGTACGGACCTGGATAGTTTGTAAGTGAACTCGCAGCTGTGACCAACGATCCTAATCTGAACGAGAATATAAAATTATACAGAAGTATAATTTTATTCGGGTAAACATGCATGATACTAAATGCCTAATGTATATATCATTATTAAAATGTGACAACATAAGTGTGCAACCATTCAAAAATATTAAATACTAAATTCTCAACAAATCTAGTGAGATAATTAATTATTCATGTGACAAAATCATTTAAGCTCTACTTTACATTTTAAATTAATTATCCAAAATCATAATTAATACTTAACAATTGATAGAATAATTATTCACTAATAAACAAATATTTAATTACTATTATTAGTACATTTTCCTTTGAGATGATAATTACTTAAACGCACTTTGATGATTTAGTTTATGGTTATAATGTTTTTTTAGTCGCTAATATTATTAATAGTAGTTTAATTAAACTAATTTGTATCATCCTAATTCAAAGATATTACTAATACAATTATTTTAAATTATTCAACTCAATAAAGTTTCGAACTTTATTTATTTTCATTATATTATTTAAGTTCAATGCCTCTGATTTTTACCCGATTATAGTTTAATAACCTATTTTCTACCTTACTGACTTATTATTAAAATAATCACTTTATTTACCTAATATTAAATTTAATATGGTAAAGGTAAAATCTTTATTTTATTAATTACTTATAATCCTCCGATTTAATTTAATCGCTTGTAGTACGCCGATTAATTATCGATTGTTTATCATTATCGTATTTTTCTATTACTCGTTGCGATTTCATACAATAATTAATTAGTTTAGTAACTTCACCCATAACCCATTAGAATAATTATTTTTAAAGATTTATTATGAGTTAGTATTATTTTTTAACTCGAGTCGGTATCGAGTCAACCTATATTTACAAAACTGTCATCTTCTTCTTCCCCAACCTTCTTCTCTTCTCCACCTTCATCTTGCACCCAAAAACAGCCCACTTCCTTCTTCTCCAACCTTTATCTTGGCACCCAACCCAGATTCACGTCCTCCATCAACTTCAATCTTCTCCAGCAACCACATTTGAGACCTAAGATTTGTGATTTACAGCAGCTATCCAAGGCGAACATGTCCTGCACCATGGCGCCCGACTCCTGGCCTGTTCTTCTTCTCCCAGCCTCAAGACCCCTCCTTTCTTGCACCTTGCTCAGATTCAAATGTTTCATGACCTCAGGCCGGCCTCATAACTGTAAAGACCGTGAATTAAAAAGAAGAAGACTCGAACACGGTTTAGGAAGGACCGAACGTGTTATATCCAATACCCGGTTAATTATTATATTTTATTATTTACTCAGTTACCCGGTTAAATGAAATACAGGTGTTTTCACATACCCTAACCGTCATTTCATTTTATTTTATGAAGGACGTCCTCCACCCTAGCCTTCATTCGCATTTTTTTCTCCTCTTCCTTGCCGGCATGTCTTCTTCCTTGCTTAGGTATTCTTTCTATCTCCCTCTTCTTAATTTTCTTCCATACATATTTTAATTTGATAACAAGGTTTATAATAGTGAGGATTAAAGTTTAAAATCAACAAGAAAGAAACTAAACAGAAATTAAAGTTTAACTTGGCCGACGAGTCCCTTGTTTCGGCGAGATGGGTAAGCACAGGCGAGGTTTCACCGGGAATAGGTGGTGACGGTCGTTCCGACGTCGGAAGATGATCCTACTCTCTTCGTCGATAAGTGTAGGGTCTATCTCACGTGTGTGGATGTCGGCCTGGGGTGGTAAATAGCCAAAACAAAGGACGGCGATGGGGGAAGAAATCCGGCCGTCCTGGGTGGCAACAGGTGATGAGGCGACCACCCAATTGAGGTGGCGACGCTCACCGGCGGTGGAATCGCCGACGCGAGCACGCCGCTAGGCACAGCCAAAGTTGGCCGGGGCGACACCGCGAAGGCATGGCAGGGCTGGTCAGCGACGATTGGCGGCGGCAACAGACGATTGCCGGCGGCGGCTGCTATCAGGAACAAGGGATGGCACCGAGAAAGAAGAAGAAGAAAATTACACAGCTTAAGTTAAATAATAATACCAACTCATAAATAACACTTGACTCGATACCGACTCGAGTTAAAAATAATACAAACAGGTAATAAATCTTTAAAAATAATTATTTTAATGGGTTATGGGTTAATCGAACAACTTAATTAACTAAATTGCTATAAATAATCGTAGCGATTAAAAATTATAACAATAAACTAAATATTCAAATATCGGGGTTAAGTAATTATCATCGCAAAAGAAAATTAAATACTTATTTATTAGTAATAATTATTTTTTCAATTGTTAGATATTAATTATGATTTAGATAATTAATTTAAAATGTAAAGTAGGACTTAAATGATTATATCACATGAATAATTAATTATCTCACTAGATTTGTTGGGAATTTAATATTTAATAATTTTGAATTATTACATGATATGTTGTCAAAATTTCAATAATGATATATATATATTAGACATTTAGTTGCATGCATATCTACTCGAATAAAATTATACTTATGTATAATTTTATATTCTCGTTCAGATTAGTATCATTGGTTGGAGCTGCGAGTTCGAAATATCCAAGTCCGTATAATCATTTGAAATATTGTACTTTCCCTTGTTGGCAGCCCTTGTCGGCCTGAGCCCAGATTCGACCACCATGCACTGTAACGCAATTGGGGTTACGGAATTGACTCAGTCCAACACAGGGCCGCACCTTTAAAATTACTATGTGTGTCTGTATAATTATTTGAAATGTTATATTGTTCGTATAATTATTTGGAATGTTGTATTGTCCGTATAATTATTTGAAATGTTATATTTTCCCAAACTTGTATAACTATATGAAATGTTGTATTTTCCCAAATTGGTAGCCTTTGTCGGCACCTAATCTCAGAATGAGCTGGGAGATAATTTCAAATCTCAGAATGAACTGGGATACCATGACTAATGTTAAAATGAATTGGGAAACCACCTAATCTTAGAATGAGCTGGGAGACAATTTCTAATCTCAGAATGAACTGGGAGACTGTGACTAATCTCACAATGAATTGGGAGACCACCTATTCTCAGAATGAGCTGGGAGACGATTTGTAATCTAAGAATGAACTAGGAGACTATGACTAATCTCAAAATGAATTGGGAGACCACCTAATCTCAGAATGAGCTAGGAGACATTTTCTAATCTCAGAATGAGCTGGGAGACGACTTTTACTAATCTCAGAATGACCTTTGAGACAAATTACTAATCTCAGAATTACCTGAAAGATAATTACTAAAGACTTGTGTAATAATAATAATAAAAATGAGTGAAATGATAATAGGGATTATATTGACTTGTTTCATTTAATTATGCGGTTTAGTGGTTTTATCACTAACGCGGAATTGCCTCCGCAGGTGAGCAGCTTTGGACTGAAGAATAGAAGTGTGGTTGGTGGTTTTTTTACCAACCTAGGTATGGTGAATCGATAATAAAAATTTGGACTTCCTCATTATTCTTTAGTGTTATAAATGTGGTTATGGGAAATGGTCCGAGACTATGGGACGGTTATTTTATATTTTAGAGAACATGATTTGTTGTACTTCCGCCACCACTTGGAAACCATGGACACAGCGAGCCCTCCCTTCGACCCAGCGGCAAGAGAGGTCGTTGAGGTGTGAGGGACTGCCTTGCATTTGTTCTTATGGTCATTCATCTTGCCAAAGTTTCAAACTACTCAGCCATGGACGGGATTCAAGTTTTCAGGTTAGTTCTTTTCTTTCTTGTTGATTTCAGACTTTAGTTACGTGATTAACAAGCTTATTATCAATTAAAAAGAATATGCATGCTAGAAAATTAAGAAGAGGAAGATAGGAAGGATACCCAAGCAAGGAAGAAACACCGGCAAGGAAGAGGAGAACAAGGCAGCTAAAGTGAGGAAGACGCCCCTACACCCGTTTTTGAAAAATGATGTCCTCTTTCAATATTTATAAAAATGAAAATGACAGCTAGGGTATGAGAAAACACCCCTACACCTGTATTTCATTCAACCTGGTAACCGGGGAAATAATAAAATGGGTAAATAATTAACCGGGTAGAATTAACCGCGCAAAGAATATAGCACGTTCAGTCCTTCCTGGAACGCGTTCGGTCTTATCCAAACCGCGTTATTGTCCAATCATTATTATTATTAATATTATTTTTTCTTTTTCCATAGTCTTTACAATCTCCCCAACTTGGAAATATTTCGTCCCCAAAATATCGTAACGGGTAGCAGAACAATAATGATTACAGGACAATCACGATTAATTATTTCTTCGGTATCGGTCCACGCCATTACAATTATAAGAATTCTATGCCACAAATAGGCTAGTGTATTTCCTTGTCATTACTTGTTCAGTCTCCCATGTAGCTTCCTCTGACCCCTGATTTTTCCACAATACCTTTACCAAAGGAATTTCCTTGTTCCTGAGTGTCTTTATTTCTCTTGCAAGGATGCGAATTGGCTTTTCCTCGTATGTTAAATCTGATTGTTGTTTTCTAAGTCGTCAAAATTTTTGATTATATGCTCCTCATCTCATACATATTTCTTTAGCATTAACACATGGAAAACATTGTGTACTCCAGCTAGGCTTGGTGGTAATGCTAGTCTATATGCACAATTTCTAACTCGATCCAGGATTGGAAACAGTCCTATGAATTTTGGCTTCAACTTCCCTGATGTTCTAAATATGATCACCCCATTCCCAGGACATTTCTTTAGGTATACAAACTCCCCAACTTGGAACTCTAGATCCCTCCTTCGAGTATCAAGATAACTCTTTTGTCTATCATGAGCTGCCTTAAGCCTTTGCTGAATGAGTTTTACCTTTTTAGGTTCTTCCGTCACCATCTCTGGCCTGACTATAACTGATTCGGTAGACTCCAACCAGCACGATGGAGATCTGCAAGGCCTACCATATAAGGCTTCAAATGGTGCCATCCCTATACTGGCTTGGTAAGAGTTTTGTCAGTGAATTCAACCAAGGCTAAGTGTTTCTCCCAGTCACCTCTCCTGTCAAGAATGCAAGCTCTTAACAAATCATCCAAAGTTTGTATAGTCCTCCCACTCTAACCATCATTTTGGGGATGTTATATTGTGCTCAACTTGATTTGGGTCCCCATGGCTTTTTGGAAAACTTCCAATAATTGTGGGGTGAATAGGGGATCTCGGTCAGAGACTATCTCCTTTAGAATCCCAAGCAACTTGACAATATTATCGACATACAATCCTGCCAGGTATTCCACTGTCCTCATTGATTTCGTAGGGATGAAGTGAGTTACCTTAGTTAGTCGGTCCACAACCACCCATATGGAGTCATGCTTCTTCTGAGTCCTTGGCAGCTTTGCAATAAAATCACAATGTGACAAACTCCCATTTCCAAGTTAGTATTTCTAAAGGTTGCAATCGTCCTCCAAGTAGTTGATGTTGGGCTTTTATCTGTTGGCAAGTTTGACACTTGGAGACAAAATCCACAACATACCTCTTCATCCCAATCCGCTAGTAGGTTCACTTTAAATCCTGATACATTTTAGTAACTCCAGGGTGTATCGAGAACTTTGAGCGATGAGCCTCCTCCAAGATATTCCATCTTAGTGCATCATCCTTGGGTACACACAACCTTCCTTTAAATCCGATCACACTATTGGAATCTGCTATAATGTAAGGAATCTTGTCCAACAATTCATTCAGCTCCTCATCACCCATTTGTGCTAGCTTAACACGATCAAGTAAATCATTGGAAATAACCAAATTTGCCAGTAACCCAGTTAGTTGCTCCACAGGATTGATAGCGACCACTTCTATTGGCATGGTCCAAAGTCTAGCTAGCTGCTGATTTTTGTCCACTTTGTCCACCGGCTACCAAATTTGCTTTCCCTGGATGTTATAAGATTTGGAAATTGTAGTCCTTTAATTATTTTATCCACCACCTCTATTGAAGGTTAAGGTCATTCTGGGTGAAGATATACTTCAAAATCTTGTGGTTAGTGAAGACTTTGAACAGGGCTCCATACAAGTAGTGTCTCCAAATCTTCAGGGCAAAAACCACTGCTGCCAGTTCCAAGTCAGGGGTTGCAAAATTTTGCTCATTAATCTTCAATTGACGAGAGGCATAGGCAACCACTTTACCTTCTTGCATAAGGATACATCCTAAACCCAACAGAGATGCATCACTAAAGACTATGAATCCTTCATTACCATTTGACAGGGTTAAAACTGGTGTAGTTGTTAGACTCTTCTTCAGAGACTGGAAACTCTCCTCACACTTACTACACCATTCGAACTTGACTCCCTTCCTTGTGAGTTTGGTCATCGGCAATGCTACTAAGGAGAAGTCTTTAATGAATTTCTTATAGTAACCGCTAAACCAAGGAAGTTTCTAATATTAGTGACCGACTTAGGTTGTGGCCAATCAGTGACTGCTTTCACTTTGGATGGATCCACTGCAATTTTGGCCTTTGAGATAATATGACCTAGGAAGTTTACCTCCTTCAACCAGAAGTCACACTTTGAGAGCTTGGCGAACAGTTGATTTTCTCTCAGAACTTGAAGAGTACTGGACAAGTGCTTCACATGCTCTTCTTCATTATTTAAATAGACCAGAATTTCGTCCACAAATACGATAATAAACTTATCCAAGTATACATGAAATACTGTGTTCATGAGTGACATAAAAGCCGCTGGTGTATTTGTTAGACCAAAAGCAATGACCGGAAACTCATAATGTCCATACCGAGTTCGGAAAGCCATTTTCTATTTGTCTGACTCCTTTACACGCAACTGGTGATAAGTAGACCGCAAGTCTATCTTAGAAAATACTCCGGCTATTTTTAGCTGATCAAACAAGTCATCAATCCTCGATAAGAGATACCGATTCTTGACTGTCACTTGGTTTATTTTTTTGATAGTCAATACACAGCCGAAATGATCCATCTTTCTTCTACACAAACAGCACAGGGGCTCCCCAGGGTGAAGTATTTGGTCGGATGAAACCTGCCTGCAACAACTCTTCTAGTTGACTCTTTAACTCCTTGAGTTCTACTGAAGCCATGCGGTATGATGCTTTAGAAATTGGTGTTGTTCCAGGTGCTAGTTCAATGGCAAACTCCACTGCCCGCTTAGGAGGTAACCCTGGAAGTTTGTCTGGGAATACTTCGGGAAACTACGCTACCACAGGAATCATGGACAACTCTTTTGGTTTTGACTCAGACTCAACTAAGTTTGCCAAAAAGGCTTTACAACCCTCACCAAACAATGCGCAGTCGAGTTGTTTGGTTAGGATAGCTACCACAAATTCGGCCAACGTGATGGAAGAAATCTCACGTCGATGGAATGTGGTTTTTTTCATGGATTTCCACCAGTAAGATGCTTCCTCCTGAAGCATACATGTTGCCAACCTCACTTGATGGCAGTGGGGCACAAACAGAGCCCTAATGTCTATCCAGCTCTCTACCTTTATTGGATCAATCCCTCCAATAAATACCATTTATATTCAGCTCCATTCTTCCTGAACTTTTCCATTGTGTAAAGGTCACTATCATCAATAGCTTGCGGCACCACTTGTTGGACTACCAGTGGCACTGGGTTTGGATGCTCTCCTTGCTCGCCCGGGTTTGCTAACCCTACCCGCTCTTGAGCACTTCGCTGACCACCATCCGGGGTGGTTCTGGGACCCGCTGCTAAGTTTGAGGCTCCATTCCCGGCTACCACTCCCGGTAACCATTGAACAATATTCTGAACCACAAAATTTGTATTTTTTGAAGCCTGCGCTAGTGCTTGTATGGCCCTCAGGATTTGGGCCAACACATTCTCTGTGTTCGAATTTCACTCCGCAGATTGGCTTGACTGTCTATGTGTCCCTGCCATCTGAAACGTCGAAAATTTTTTTCCCATCAAGCTTCATTAATATGTTCTCTTTTAGTTATGACTTAGGTTTATTAGTGACTGAATTTGTTAATTAATAACAGAACACAATGGGAAAAGATAATTACTAAACTTTTCAACAAGTTACTTGAGTCATAAAATGTGAGCTTGTGGGAAACCAGGTTCTGATACCACCTATAACGACCCGCCCGAATCGGACCGGGTGTTACCTAAAAATATAATTGATGTAACGATAATATTCTAGAACATGAATTGAAAAACATCAAATAAGTCTGACAATATATCATAGAAATCATAATAATAAATCATGTTCTCTAAAATATAAAATAACCGCCCCACAGTCTCGGACCGTTTCACATAGCCACATTTATAACACAAGAGAATAATAAAGAAGTCCAATTTTTATTATCAATTCACCAATCTGAGTCACTTTTATTCTTCAGCCTAAAGCTGCTCACCTGCAGAGGCAATTCCGCCTTAGTGATAAAACCATTAAGCCACATAATTAAATAAAAAGAGTCAATAATATCCCCATTATCGTTTCAAAAGTCTTTTAGTTGTTATGAGCCTAAGCCGAGCTCGTTATATGCTGGGAGGGGTGGCCACCCAATCCAGCTACCATCTCATGCATGCGCACACACGCTACGTGGCCCACGGCCTGTAGTTTCCGACGTTTACCATTGACTCACCCTCTGGGTATCACAAAATGCATAATGAGCCGTCTTACGCCATTGCGCCCTGTTGCCACTTTCGGCATGGGGACAGGTGTTCAATCTTTCAGGGGTGCTACCTTATGCCGAATTGAGTCGACCCCGGTTGCGTTCCAGCGCATGGTGGTCAAATACTCAAGTCGACCAAGACTCCCACAGTAATTTTATGGGTGCAGCCCTGTCTCGGACTAAGTCAATTCCTTATCCCCGATTGTGTTCCAGTGCATGGTGGTTAAATCTTGGCTCAGGCCGACCCGGGTTGCCAAAAAGGGAAAATGTAACATTTCAAATAATTGTACAGACCTGGATAGTTCGTAAGTGAACTCGCAGCATTGACCAACGATCCTAATCTAAACGAGAACATAAAATTATACATAAGTATAATTTTATCCGTAGAAATGCATCCAACTAAATGCCTTTTATATATATATATATATATATCATTATTAAAATTTTGACAACATAAGTGTGCAACCATTCAAAAATATTAAATATTAAATTCTCAACAAATCTAGCGAGATAATTAATTATTCATGTGACATAATCATTTAAGCTCTACTTACATTTTAAATTAATTATCCAAATCATAATTAATACTTAACAATTGATAAAATAATTATTAACTAATAAACAAATATTTAATTACTATTATTAGTACATTTTCCTTTGAGATTATATTTACTTAAACACGGTCTTGATGATTTAGTTTACGGTTATAATGTTTTTTTAGTCGCTAATATTATTAATAGTAATTTAATTAATTAAGTGGTTCGATTAAATTAATTAAATTAATTTGTATCATCCTAATTCAAACATATTACTAAGAAAATTATTTTAAATTATTCAACTCAATAAAGTTTCGAACTTTATTTATTTTCATTATATTATTTAGGGTCAACGCCTGTGATTTTTACCCAATGATAGTTTAATCACCTATTTTCTACCTTACTAACTCATTATTAAAATAATCACTTTATTTACCTAATATTAAATTTAATATGGTAAAGGTGAAATCTTTATTTTATTAATTACTTATAATCCTCCGATTTAATTTAATCGCTTGTAGTACGCCGATTTATTATCGACCGTTTATCATTACCGTATTTTTTTATTACTCGTGGTAATTTCATACAATAATTAATTAGTTTAGTAACTTTACCCATAACCTATTAGAATAATTATTTTTAAAGATTTATTACGAGTTAGTATTATTTTTAACTCGAGTGGGTATCGAGCCAACCCATATTTACAAAATTGTCATCTTCTTCTTCCCCAACCTTCTTCTCTTCTCCACCTTCATCTTGCACCCAATAACCGCCCACTTCCTTCTTCTCTGACCCTTATCTTGGCACCCAACCCAGATTCACGTCCTCCATCAACTTCAATCTTCTACAGCAACCACATTTGGGACCTAAGATTTGTGATTTACAGCAGCTATCCAAGGCAAACATGTCCTGCACCATGGCGTCCGACTCCTGGCTTGTTCTTCTTCTCCCAACCTTAAGACCCCTCCTTTCTTGCACCTTGCTCCAATTCAGATGTTTCACGACCTCAAGCCGACCTCAAAACAATAAGGATCAGCCACCTTTGGACGTTGCATAGAGTATGTTCGTTCTCCCTACTTCTGCACTTCGCCGCCATAATTCCGGCGAGAAGGTCGTTCACTGTAGACTGTTCCGGCGGCCTGAACTGCTATGATGGAAGAACAGCCGGCGTCGACCCTCTAAAGCTTCCATTACAGCATCAATTTTAGAGGATCGCCATCACCTTCGTCCCCCTTGCAATTCCTCCCACAACCAGCTGTACTTCTGCCACCACTTGGAAACCATGGACACGGCGAGCCCTCCCTTCGACCCAGCAACAAGAGAGGTCATCGGGGTGTGAGGGACTGCCTTGCAATTGTTCTTACGGTCGCCCATCTTGCCAAAGTTTCAAACTACTCGGCCATGGACGGGATTCCAGTTTTCAGGTTAGTTCTTTTCTTTCTTGTTGATTTCAGTCTTTAGTTACATGATTAACAAGCTTATTATCAATTAAAAAGAATATGCATGCAAGAAAATTAAGAAGAGGAAGATAGGAAAGATACCCAAGAAAGGAAGAAACACCGGTAAGAAAGAGGAGAACTAGGCGGTTAAGGTGAGGAAGACGCCCCTACACCCGTATTTCATTTAACCAGGTATCCGGGTAAATAATTAACCTAGTAGAATTAACCGGTAAAGAATATAACACATTCGGTCCTTTCCGGATGGCGTTCGGTCCTTTCCGGACAGCGTTCGGTCCTTTCCGGACAGCGTTCGGTCCTTTCCAGACCACATCCGTGTCTAATTATTATTATTATTAATATTATTTTTTCCTTTTCCACCGTCTTTACACAAACTATGGAACAACTGCAACATTTAGGGATGATCAGCAAGGCGGCAGTTTCTACTCTTCTTAGCGTAAACAAATCCCGCCGTAAGCTCCAACCTTCCCCAATCAGGCAGCGACGGAGTTCCTTCTCGCCGGTGAAAAAAATCCAACGGCAATAAATCCTCCACGCCGGTGAAAAAATGCCAAGAGTTCCTCCTTGAGACGAGGCGGTTGTTGCCAGCAGCGGCGGGCTTCTTTACAGCCGCAGCAAATCTCCAAGCCGTTCCCTGTTTTCTGGGGTACAAACAGACAAATGCAAGAACATAAGAGCAGAGAGACCCCTTGGCTTCACAAACTGGTCGGCCGGCTTCAATTACCATTTCTGGTCATTGACGATTTGGCAGACGCGAGGTTCCAAGAGACATTGGGAAGGGACTCCAGAACTTCTTAGCAACAAACCAGGTAGCGTTGGCCTTGGATTAAAACAGATAGTGACAGGGCAGAACAGCAAGACAATTGACGAACTGCCAGCAACAAAGGCGGCAGTAGAGGTAGCAAGCTTCTTCCTTTCTTCTTCCAATCGATCTCTGTTTCACAGGGATCATCTCAACTCTGGCAAGCTTCATGGCAAGGACGTCATGACTCGAGGAGCACCAATTGGCGGCAGCACGGCAAGCGACTCCTTTCCGGCGACAACAATAACAGAACAGAGCACTAAAGCAATTTGATGAACTTCCCGCAACAAAGGCAGCAATAGTGGTAGCAAGGTTCCTCCTTTCATCTTCCAATCGATCTTCTATGGTGATGTCCCTCCAAGTATGGGCGAAATTCCAACTTCAGAGCTTTTCCTTGGCTCGCGTCAAAATAGAGAATTGACAGAGAACTCTTTGTTCTTGTTTTGCTCCGGTAAACAACTTCGTGATTATTTTCTAGCGGTGACGAGCTCGAGTGGTACTCCACCAAGACCTGAAGTTTGTTTTTTTCTTCACTTTGGACACCACGGCGGCGTGGTTGGCGAGTGCATAGGGTAGACAAAGCTTCCTTCATTCTTTCTCTTCTCTGCAAAATAAACACAAGTTTAAGAGCCCTTCTTTCTACCTTATCGACATGAAATCATGGCCGATTTAATTTTTTCACAAATTTCTTCACGTAGTTCGAAACAACACAAATCTTTTCGTCTAACTTTTTTTTTCAAATATCATTCAGCAGATTTGGAACAGCAAAGATCTTTTCCTCAAAATCTCTTAAAACTTATCCACAGGAATGGATAAGTTTAAATATGTGCAAACATTAGCCTCCCGATTCGGTGGATATCTTTAAAGAGTAGCAACCAAACCATTTGGAGTATCTTTGCGCCCTTACAATATAAATTTGTTATTTTCCCTTTTAAAACCGTCTTTTTGTTTTTTCACCGTCTAAAACTCCCCACCTTTCTGGTGATATTTTCCTAATACATCATGGTGGGTGATAATTCTTCTCTAAGGTACTTGCTTCTTTCTCTTTATTTTATTTTTTTTTTTGGCTATATACACTGTACATCAATCCATTTGTGTACCATTTAGGCTTCATTAGATGGGGTGTGACCTCCTGTCACATGGTCTCGTTACAGGAAATGCATCCTTGGGACATTCTTTGTTGAGATATCGGAAGTCCACGCAAATCCTCATCTGATTATTCCTCTTCTTTACCGTGACAATATTTGCTAACCATTCTGAGTAGTTGACTTCACAAATGAAGTTTGCCTTCTTCAACTCCTCTATTTCTGTTGCGAACATGGCCTTGATTGGTAAATTAAACTTTCTTCTCACTTGAAAACTCGACGTACCCCTGGCTTAACTGCAAGGTGGTGTACTGCAACTTCGGATGACAAACCTGGCATTTCATTATATGACCACGCAAAACAATCCTTATAACTTCTAAGTACATCAATGAGTTGTTGTTTCTCTATTTCTTCTAAACCTGATCCAAGAAAAATTGGACGGGGCTCTTGTTAAGTTCCCAAATTGATTTTCAGAAGTCGTTCTGGCTGTTAGAGTAACTTCATCTTCAAAATGAATTGGTGCTTGTTGTATTTCTTGATCTTGTAGTCCCTCTTCATGCATTATTGCTTGTCTTTCAATCCATTGTCTTTCGATCCAAGTTTGAGGGTTCAGTGGGACCTAAGAACCCTTTTCCACGCAAAGAAATAGTACGATAAAAATAAAATGTCAAAGGTACAAAATTACACGTAGGAAATTTTACGTGGTTTTTTACGGTTCAACTTGAATTGCTAAGTCAATCCACGGTGAGATTGGTACTCACAATCTATTTATTTTTAATTCCTTCACAAATTATAAATGTTAGTGGAATTTTTGCCACTTCATCCATGACGACGGACGATGATATAATATCTAGATTCCCGCAAAACAATACACCGGAAAATCTCAAGCTGAAATTCAGGTTCAATCGAATTGGACCAAACTCAGTTCATAAGTGGACTTGGTTGGATTAGTCGGACTTTTAAGTTAACCTGGTTATGGCCAGCAAATGGATCCGGACACGATCAGGACGCTCGAACACAGTCAGGCCTTCTCCCATCACTTTTTCCTCTTTGTGGCGAGTGTTCTCGCCAGCGACGGTGGCAGCTTCCGGTGGGGAAAGCTCTAACAAAAAATTACGGTAACTAGTGGCATCTTCCAATTGGTATAGACAAACTCTGGAACAAGTGCAACATCTGGGGATGATCAACAAGGTGGGAGTTTTGATAAATTGTAAATATATTATACAGATTTTCCTCCTATAATTCTTGTAACTAATATCATGATATGTACTCTATTTATATGTGAATAGAAAAATCTCTCGTTAAGGAGAGTTTATTTATTTTCATGGTATCAGAGCTTTCATCTCTCACTCTTCTACCAACTCTATTTGTAGCGACTCTGTCTTAATTTCCTCTACTCCTATCAATTTTCCTATGGTAAAATATATTTCCCCGGACATCTCTCTTAAACTTACCAGAGAAAATTTTATTCTTTGGAAAGCCCAAGTCCTCCCTATCTTGCGCACTCATTGTCTTGTGGGATTGCTTGATGGTACCTTCCCAAAGCCCACACATCCTGTTGAAGATGTCGATAAATCGGTATGCCTTGATCAAATGGTCCTTGGTTGGTTGTTGGGATCACTCTCACCACAAGTTCTTTCTCAAGTGGTTGACAAACCCAGTTCTCAAGCTACTTGGACTGTTCTTAAGACCTCTTATGGCCTACTGTCTAGAGCCTATATATAGCAATTAAAGTCTAAACTTCAGAGCCTTCAAAAGGGTACTACTACCATTCCCGATTTTATTGATCATGCCAAGTCCATTGCTTTAGCATTTGCTAGTTCTGGGAAACTTGTTGATGATGAGGATCTTTTGCTTTGTGTGTTACGAGGAGTGGGATCAGAGTTTGATCTCATCGTTGCTGCAATCAATTCCAGGGTTGAGCCTCCTACCTTTGATGAAGCCTGCAGTCTCCTTCTTGATTATGAATTGCGCCTCTTGGCCTCATCTCCCACAACACCTATTTCGGCCTTCTCCGTTGTTCCCTTGCCCACCTCTAGCCCTCTTGGTGCTCCTATTTCTGGACAGGTATCCTCCCATACTTTTGGCGGCCACACGCTAGTGGTCATTCTTCTCGTGGCGGTAATCGTGGTCGCATATCTACTAGCCACAGACGTGGGCATTCCTCCCAACACCCCCTTCTTCTGTCCATGTCATCTGCTATCGGTGTGGTCATCCTTATCATAAGGCTAACACCTGCTGGGCTCCTAATGATGCGGTGAATTCTGCTAAAGCTCTTAATGCTATGAGTATATCCAATCTCTCTGATCCAAATTGGTATCTTGACACCAGTGCAACACACACTATGACACCCTTGGCTGATGATGTCTCCGGTAAGACCCCTTATCCTTTAGCAGATCATATTATAGTTGGTAATGGTCTTGGTCTCTCTATATCTTATAATGATTATAATTCTTTACCCTTATCTAGTGGATCTCATTTATCATGCAAAGCCTTACATGTTCCACAATTAAGCAAGCGTCTTTTATCATTTGCTCAGATTACTCGTGTAAATGATTGCTATTTTGTATTCACTTCTTCTGGTTATGTCATCAAGGAAAGCAAGAGAGGGAAGTTACTCCACCAAGGAAAGATTGATGAGGATCTTTATCCACTGCCTGCATCATTCAATAAAGTTAGTTTTGCTGTCAGTTGATATTTGGCACTCGCGTCTTGGTCATCCATCTCTCAAGGTTCTACACCAACTACGACCAATCTTGGGCTCTTCACCATTACTAACCTCACCTTGCTCCAGTTGTCAATTAGGCAAGAGTCATCACCTACCCTTCTCTTCAAAGGAGTCTCGATCGACTACTCTTTTAAATATTGTGCATTGTGATGTTTGGGGACCAGCACCTACATCATCTTTAGATGGTTTTCATTTTTACTTGATCTTAGTTGATGACTTTAGCAGATTTTGCTGGTATTATCCATTGTGTCGAAAATCTGATGTTATTAATATCTTTCCTATGTTTATTAATATGGTGGAAAATTTGTGTCGCTCCAAAATTAAATACATCCAAAGTGATGCCAGTGGTGAATTTGTTGGTCACACCTTAAAAGATCTCTTTGCTAAAAAAGGTATTATTCATCGTTTATCTTGCCCTGGGATGCCCAATCAAAATGGCTTTGCTGAAAGGAAACATTGTCATATTGTTGAAACTGGCTTAACCCTATTATCGCATGCCTCTTTGGATCAAAAGTTTTGGAACTATGATCAACCGCTTACCCACTCCTCTACTACACAGTACATCACCATATGAGGTACTTTTTGGCTGTACTCCATATTATTATTTCTTGCGTACATTTGGGTCCGTATGTTACCCTTGTCTTGCTCCTTTTAGTCGGTTGAAACTTCAATACAAGAGTCGTCAATGGATTTTCATCGGGTGTAGTATTTCCCATAAAGGGTACAAATGTTATGATCCTTCTACTGGAAAAATTTTGATCTCACGCCATGTGGTTTTTCATAAATCTGTATTCCTTGCCTTACCAAACTCAAGGCCCCCCTCATCTCCACCTATGTTTATCAAACAACCCTTCCCAAAGCTGCAGGATATGTCCTCCCCCTCCCCCCTCTATTCCTTCCTCTGCCTTACCCAATACCTCAATACCTTTCCCTCCATTGCCATCCATTGTCTCCTCCCAATTAGATGTTTCGGCTCCTCACTCTTCTCCTTCTCCATCCATCCTTTCCTCACAACCTGCTACTTCTTCACTATTACAAGATGCTCCCCACCCTCATCCTTGATATGTCCAAGTACTTGCATTCTCTACCCACTACCCTATTCCCTCTTGTCTTCTAGTGACTTCCTCCTCTCTTCCCCTTGAACCTACATGTTTCACTCAAGCCTAGAAGGACCCAAATTAGTGTCAAGCAATGAATGACGAATTCAATTCTCTGCTCAAAAACCGTACATGGCCCTTAGTTCTTCGCCTTCCATCGATGAATGTAGTTGGTTCAAAATGGGTTTTCAAGGTGAAGCAACGATCTGATGGCTCTCTTGAATGGTACAAAGCCAGACTAGTTGAGAAAGGGTTCCATCAACAGCTAGGTCGCGACTACAATGACACCTTCAGTCCAGTAGTTCGCATTGGCACCATTCGTCTTGTTATTTCCATTGTCATTTCAAAGGGTTGGGTTCTTAGGCAACTTGATGTTAAGAATGCCTTTCTTCACGGTGATCTTAAGGAGACAGTATTTATGGAGCAACCTCAGGGGTTTATTGATTCTAATTCTCCTGACTATGTTTGTCACCTACACAAGTCTATCTATGGATTGAAGCAAGCACCCCGGGCTTGGTATCACAAGTTTAGTACATTTCTTCTCAATTCTGGGTTTCAAAATTCACCTCATGATGCCTCCATGTTTGTTGTCACCACTGATACTCACATGTTAATTCTCCTCATTTATGTGGATGACATTATCTTGACAGGCTCATCTTCGCTGATGATTTCAAAATTTATTGGGATTTTCTCTTCACACTTTGATATGAAGGACTTAGGTCAGTTGAATTTCTTTCTTGGAATGGAAGTCACTTATCAGAAATCTGGAATTCTTCTTTCTCAAACCAAGTATGCCCTTCAGTTGCTTCAGCAATTTGGTATGGATGGTGCAAAACCAATTTCGACTCCTACTTCTGGTGATCGTCTTTCCATGAATGATGGTGACATCCTGTCTAATCCTACTGAGTATTGCCAACTTGTTGGGAGCTTACAATATCTAACACTTACATGACCAGACCTTGCTTATGCTGTTAATGGTATTTGTCAATTTATGTAGTCTCCCCGCACATCTCATCTTTTTGCTGCTAAGCACATCCTGCGGTATATTAAAGGCACTTTGGGTTTTGGCCTTCACTTTACTCCCTGCAGTTCCTTCACATTAATTGGTTACACTGATGCGGATTGGGCAGACTGTCCAGACACATGCCAATCTACCTCTGGGTTTGCTATTTATCTTGGGCAAAATTTAATCTCCTAGATTTCTAAGAAACAATCAATAGTTTCTAAGTCTAGCTCAGAAGCAGAGTTTCGCTCCTTGGCTCTTCTTAGCTCAGAGGTGATGTGGCTGCTACATTTACTAAAAGCCCTACAAATTCCATTATGTTCTCCACCAACCCTCTACTGTGACAATGTCAGCACCCTCTATTTGGCATCCAATCCAGTTCTACACAATAAAAGCAAGCACATTGAAATTGATATGCATTTTATTCGAGAGAAGGTAGCAGTTGGGATTGTTAGACTTTGACATCTTCCCTCCACTGACCAAGTTGCTGATTTGTTTACTAAGCCTCTCTACCATCCTCGTTTTGAATTGCTTTGCTCCAAGCTTCAAGTTGGTTCCCCTCTCGAGCTTGTGGGGGGTGATAAGTTGTAAATATATTATACAGATTTTCCTCCTAACTAATTTCTGTATACCTCATCCTCGTCTTTATCCTAACAAATTGTAACTATTTTATACAGATTTTCTTCATATAATTCTTATAACTAATTTATTGATATGAACTCTATTTAGATGTAAATAGAAAAATCTCTCGTGAAGGAATATTTATTTATTTTCAAGTTTCTCCTCTTCTCAGCGCAAACAAATCCCGTTGTAAGCTCCAAGCTTCCCTAATCAGGCAGCGATGACAATCCTCCAGTGAGACATCAAGCACTCCCTCGGCAAGGCCACGGGACTCCGACGTGATGGAAACACAAATCTTATAAGGGCCCAACTTACAATGGGACTCCAGACAGCAAGGGAAGCAGGGACTTCCCTGCTCTCTCCTTACTCAGTTGGGCTCTCAGGGACAGCAACCCAAAGGCAAAAAGTCCTCGCCGGTGAAAAAATGCCAAGATTCCTCCTTGAGATGAGGCGGTTGTTGCCGGCAACGGCGCCCTTCTTTACAGCGGCAGCAAATCTCCAAGCCGAGACCCCTTGGCTTCACGAACTAGTCAACCGGCAGCAATTATCTCCTTTTCTGGTCATTAACGATTTGGCAGAGGCGAGGTTCCGAGAGACACTGGGAAGGGACTCCAGAACTTCTTAGCAACAAACCGGGTAGCCTTGGCCTTGGCTCAAAACAGAGTAGTGACAGGGCAGAGCAGCAAGACAATTGACGAACTGCTGGCAACAAAGGCAGTAGTGGAGGTAGCAAGCTTCTTCCTATCTTCTTCCAATCGATCTCTGTTTCACCAGGAACGTCTCAACTCCGGCAAGCTTCACGGTAAGGACGTCATGACTTGAGGAGCACCAATTGGTAGCAGCACGGCAAGCGACTCCTTTGGGGCAACAACAATAACAGAATGTTGGGAATTATACACTCGCTTTCTCATGGAGGGAATATCTCAACACAGAACAGAGCAGCAAAGCAATTTGACGAACTTCCGGCAACAAAGGCGGCAAATAGTGGTAGCAAGGTTCCTCCTTTCGTCTTCCAATCGATCTCCTATGGTGATGTCCCTCCAAGCATCGGCGAAATTCCAACTTCAGGGCTCTACCTCGGCTAGCCTCAAAATAGAGAATTGACAGAGAATTCTCTGTTCTTGTCTTGCTCCGGTCCGCAACTTTCTGACAAAATTCCGGCGATGGTGGGAGTCTCCGGCGTCAAGTCTGGGTTGTCCTGTGTCAGGGGTACTTCGAGCTCCACGCCAGTGGTCTTGATGCGTCCTCTTCCTACAGCGGCAGCATTAACCCGCAGGCTCTGTCTTCACGGCTTCGGCGGTGACGAGCTCCTGGTCAGGTTTTCACGATAATGGTCCGGCGGTAATGAAGAGTTTAGCTCCATCCCTCAGCAACGGCAAGACAACGACTCTGGCGGTTGATTTCAGCACTCCGGGTGAGGGACTTCGACCCGCTCCTTGGTACAGCAACTAGGCTTCGGTGTGATGGCGATTGGTGGGGAAGCAAGTTGGCTCGCACAGCCCTTGTAGCAGCACTAAGCAGGACACTCCTCGGCAAGCATCAAGTAGCCCTTCCTTCCACAAGTTGAGTAGTAGTGACAAAGAGTATTGCAGCCGAAGGAACCAGTTTTCTCCTCGTCCAGACTTCACCAACAGCAACAGGCTCGAGAATAACTTCCCCTCCGGGCTTTAGAATAACATCCCCTCCTTTTTTCCGCAAAAGCCAATTTCAGCAATAAACACGATCCTTTTTTTTTTTAAATCCCCCCTCCCCCCTTTCAACAATTAAACTTGATTTTTTATAAATATTGAGAACCATATGTTCCGTCCTTACCGGCATAGAATCGTGACCGGTTTAATTTTTTCACAGATTTCTTCAAGTAGTTAACAACACAAATCTTTTCTTCTAATTTCTTTTTAAAAATATCCTTCAATGGATTTGGAACAACAAAGTTATTTTCTTCGGAATATCTCAAAACTTATCCACGTGAATGGATAAATTTAAATCTGTGCAAACATTAGCCCTCGGTTCAATAGATATCTTTGGAGAGTAGTGACCGAACTATTTGGAGTATCTTTACGCCGCTGCAATATAGCTTTGTTATTTTTCCTCTTAGAGCCATCTTTTTGTTTTTCACCATCTAAAACTCTCCATCTTTCTTGTGATTTCTTCCTGATATATCATGGTGGGTGACAGTTCTTGTAAAACCCGTGATTCGAGTTAGGGTTTTACGTTACCGAACCAGTCGGTTCGACCGTTGGTTCGAGTCGAGTCAGTTTCATGAACCGCCGGCTGAGTCGAGACCAGCCGTGATTTATGAGCGATGTGAGTCAGGTGTACCTGAATATATGATGATAACGTCGAAAAGATGGTGAGAAATGAGTTATCATATTATATGAAAGTATGCAGTATTTTTTTCTTTTTATATGTTTGATCGAAGAAATAGTTTTAGGGCCGAATGACGAATTAGGACGCATTGGATTATATTCGGGTGGGTTATTAGTTATAGAGCATATCATTTGGATGTTTCTGTGTTGTTTGATTTTATGGGATTTTTCCCAATTTTTTTGGATTTTTTTTAGGATTTATTAGGAGATAGTTATTATTATTGACTCGAGTCGGAGTCGAGTCAAGTTTAATTTACAAAACTGCCATCGCGCACATCTTCTTCCTCCCGACCCTTTTTTTTTCCAAAACCCTACCACCGCCGCCGCCCCTTGTGGTCGCCGCCGCCGCCGCTGCCGACGCCGTGCTGCCGCCAATCGACGCCGCCCCGCCCCGCCGTGAAGTCGCCGTGCCGCCACGACCCACCCCGGCCACTGCCTCGCCGCCACGACGCCGGAATCGGCCCACGAAGCCGCCACGGCCGTCGCCACTCCGGGCCTGATTTCGCCGCCGTCCGGGCCGCTCCGCCGCCGCTGTGACGCCGACGACCACCCCCTCGCCGTCGCCGACATTTCCCCCACCATCCCGACCGCCGTCGAGGCCGGCCGGAGCCCCGATTGGAGAACGCCGCCGCCGCCGCCAGTTTTCAACTCCGCCGCCGACGGCCATCGCGGCCTCGGTTGCTCTGTTTGACACCGCCATCGGACCAAGCTCGTCGAGCTGGTGCCGATAGACCCCTTGATTGCCCCGTCCCAAATCATCGCCGGAAAACCGTCGGAATCCGCCGGAAAACCGCCGACACTCGCCGGAAAACCGCCGGAACCGCCGGAAATTGGATTTGTGGGAAATTCGCCGGATCATCCGCCGAACGCACCCGGTCCAATCTGATCGGACTTCGGACGCCGCTAGGTGCCGAATTCGAGTTTCGAGCCACGAAACGGAAACCCTAGCCGTCGCCGATTTTCGACGACGCGAGGTATAATTTATTTTAATTTAATTATTTGAAAGTTTTGATTATTAGAATTGCATGCTAGGATTGGTGAATTGTGTGTTATAATAATATATATAAATGTAGATTTGATTAAGGATAAAAATATGAAATTTGTTTGATTGTGTAGTGTTAAAAATAGAAGTTATGAAACTAATTAGGGTTATTAAGTAATAATCATGATCTAATCAAACTAGCTTAAGTAGACTCGCTAGAATTGATATAGGTTGATGTGTGACGGTTGATGTGTGATTGTGTTGATTGTGCGTGCATGGTATAGGATATGTGATTCATCATGCGGGCGTTAGTTTTTAGCTTGATTGTGTAGGTACGGTGTAGGAGCTCGCCGCCTAGGCGCGTGGACCCGTTTGGAGCTTCTACCAGGTCCGTTTAGGACTCGTTCTCTGATTTACGCTACTCTCTTGTGTATTTGATTTATTATGTGCAGGACGAGTTAAGTGGCGTTTTATCGAATCCCACTTAACTCGGGCCATTTAGCCAACGATTTTCCGGATTAATAACCCTCGAGGATGAGATCCCTCGAGTTTGTTTTCGAACTTCAGATCCAGCTCACGTTGCCTTCGGGCCTATTGTATAAATCCCAACCCAGACCTATATATATTTATAGTTTTCGTGTTTTGGTGAGAGACTGAATGAGGGAAATCCGACTACCGTGCTACGCGAGCGGGCACGTGTGTGTCGACAGTGGGCTCTGGAATGGTGTACAAGCCGTTTCATTCCCGAGGGATCCTGACAACTCCACCTTTGAGTTCCTCAAACCCGGAGAAGTGTGGAGGTTCACGGGTACTGCATTGCAGCGCATGTCTAGACTTGTGGTTTCAAAGGGTACTGAAGGCGACTGCCTGAGAGTACTCGGCCTTCGTGCTCAAGGCCAGGAGTAATATGGAAGGTGCAGAGGGCGGATAGGAACGAGATTTGACGCGAGAAGCAATAGAGAAATGGCCGAGGCATGAGAATGTGAAAGATAGGGGGACGCTGTCGACCCGATGGCGACGGCTCCCGTATGTGCCCTGATGAGAGTTCTTGAGGAAGTATATGGTTTTCATTCAACAGGAGAGTTTGCTCTCCTGTGCCAGTTTGATATTAGTTATTTTTCCGGGCCGGTAACACTCGTTACTGACGGTTTTTCTATATATATGTAGGTGAGGAATGCGAGCGATGAAAGCTGTCGGGACTGCGGAGGAGCAGCACGGAACCGCGCACACATGTACCTGCCGCGTGTAACGTATGTATAATGATGGTGTGTTATTATTATGTAAATGATAATTTTGATGTGTTTGTGTGAACGCATTGCTTGTTATGAAACGAACTGATAAATATGAATGAGTAGGGAGCCTTGGAGTTCAGACTCGGCTCGGGTAAAAACGAATGAGATAATGATTTAATGTTATGATAGGTTATTATGCGTTATTGTATTTTCATAAAATATTATATATTTTCTTTTGGTTTTTCATTTATTATTTTGTCTTGTCTTTGCTTGTACATCATAGCATGCATGTAGGACTACGTTAGAACCCACGCATCCCATCCATGCATTTCATGTTTGCATCTCCATCTTGAGACACCGAGGGCAGATCCGGGTCGGCTTAACCGAACCCAGTAGATTAGCGAACGGTTCGGTCGCCGGTGACATTTCCGGGTCGGTTCACGGGTGAGCCGAAACGGGGTGTTACAGTTCTTCTCTAAGGTACTTGCTTCTTTCTTTTTCTTTTTTTTCTATATACATTGTACATCAATCCATCTATGTACCATTTAGGCTTCATTCGACTGAGTGTGACCTTGGGTCTCGCCAAATTTTTAAGTATATTGCATTAACTTGGAACAAGGAGTCTCTATCAATTGTTGACAATTCATAACATCATTTACCAATATCTCACTTCACAACGTAGGGCCCTTCCCTTGACGGGGAAAATTTGGACATTGGCAACATGGCTCTAACTTCACGGGTGTTGCATATTACTAACATTCCATGGCTAAACTTGTAGGGTTCAATGTCTTGGTTGTGCTTCCTTGTCATTGCTTCATGATACCTTTTCAACTTTTCCTGGAGCATGACGATGCTCGTCAATCACTTCGAGTGACACAATTCTATTTGTTACATACTCAGCCTATTCTGGTGATAAATGTGAAGCAGTGGCCATCTTTAGTGCAAGTAATTCTACTTCTAAAGGCAAGATAGCTTCCGTTCTATAAACTAACAAAAAAGTGTAACTCTAGTACTCACACATGTAGAAGTACGATATAACCATAATGCTTGAGGTAGCCTTTCATGCCAATCATGTTGATTATCTGCCACCATCTTTTACAACATTTGTTTTAAAATCTCGTTGAAAGATTCCACTTGTCAATTAGATTGCAGGTTGTATGGTGATGATTGTACCATTTTGAATCTATGTTGTTCGGCTAACTCTGCCACTTGCCATCCCATGAATGGTGTGCCATTATCCGTAATAAGCTTCTGGGGAACTCCAAACCGACAGATGATATTTTCTTTGATGAATTGAGTGATACACTCTCCTATCTGTTTCCTTGCCGATATTGCTTCACCCCACTTAGTAAAATACTGAATGGTTGTTAAGATGAACTTGTGACCCTTTGACAATAATGAGTGGGTGGAACCGATAAAATCAAGCCCCTAAATCTGAAATGGCCAATAAGCACCAATCAGGTGCAACAGTTTTGGCGGCATATACTTCAAAGGTGCATGCAACTGACACTTCTCACATGGCTGAGCAAAATCTATACAATCCTTATACATTGTTGGCCAAAAGTATCTGATGCGGAGCAAAAGGTGATACAACCTTCTTCCACCTCGGTGCTCTCCACAAGTCCCTTCATGTGCATCTTTCATAGCCTTCAAACTTTCCTCCTTGTTCAAACACCATAGTAAGATTCCATTAAATCCTTGGTGATATAATAATTCTCCTTCAATGAGATGACGTGAAGCAATTCGTTGAACCTCACGAGCCTTGTATCGATCACTGGGTAGCCAATTGCGTGCCAGAAAGTTGATGATATCTCCATACCAATCCTCAAACTCCTCTAGTGTGAAGTTTTAAACTACAACACTTGAAGGTAAGACCACACCAGTAGACGCATCATGACGAGCAAACCAAACAATTGGCTCTATGACTTCTCCTTTAGCAATGAATTTTGATCCCAATACAGCGAGTGCATTAGCCATGCGATTTGTAGAGTGAGGGATATGTTCAAACGTCACTTCTTTGAAATTCTTCAATAAGTGCATCAAATGTGCCTCGCACACTACCAAATGTGCTTCCTTAACTTCAAAATTCACAGTGGCTTGTTGGATTACCAATAATGAGTCACCTCAAACTAGCAAGTATTCCACTTTCAAATCTTGTGCAAGCAACAGTCCAAGCAACATTGCTTCATATTCTGTCCTATTGTTGGTGCAAAAATATGCCAAATTGTAAGCATGTAAATGCATCTTCCCTGAAGGCTTTACTAAGACAACCCCAACTCCTCCAGTGGGTCCTTCTCCTCTACGGATTCCCACAGCTGCTCCATCAAAATTTAATCTAAGGTTAAATTTTTTGTCCCCTAGACAACAACCGTGTGTCGTATTTCCCTCCTGGAACACTCAGCCTTCTACAAGTATGCAACAATTCTGCAAGATACCGCTATCAGGAAGCAACACTAGCACACATAAGCACCCCGAAAAAGATATCATACCCAACTGCCAGTGCCCGATATAGTTACTAGTACCAATAATTCGACAGACCAATCACCACACAAGGATATACACCAATGACTGCTAATACGCAGTCGCACCAAGGCATTATAGTTCAAATGCCATACCAATTACCCCCTTCAGCCCACATGACATGGAGTCCTCGATCTTGCTCTCGGTACCACGTCTAACACAACGACGACGTTGACACCATACACATTACGGACCCCTGCTCTAACCTTAATTTCATTAACTAGAAACAAATGATACAAGTAATCAATCTACCCTAACTACTTGCCTACTGCAGACATGAAAACCCCATGGCATGCCTTCTTTCTCGATAGGAAGGCTATGAAAACTACGAGTACCCCACTAAAAATAAGTCCTCACAATCACAAACCCAAGCCACCCTTGGGTCGGCTTGTTTACATGCAATTTCCCCTCAGCTAGAAATGCAATCAAGTTGCGGAACAAAAATTGTGTACCTTGATCCCGGCAGATGATTACTGCACTAGTCCTCTTGAAGTTCCAGCCCTTGACTCGAAGAACTGGTTGTGGCAACTTCAAGCGTCTTCTTGCATAATCTCAGTTCTCTTTTCTCCACTAAAAGAGCCACACAATTTTCTCCACCCTTTCTACACAAGAGGGACGTGCCCTTATATAGAATCCAGTCTGTGTTTGTTACAACTTCCATATCTCTAAAGATCTAGCAGCATATCTTCATGAAGATCACACTTATCTCCAAGAAACTAACATACAAGGATGTGCATATCTGAAGTTTGGTGCAACCAACTACTCGATCGTTGGTTAGGATAAGATCTTGACCAAATCAGCAAATCTTATTGGCAATTCTCATCAAACAACTCATTCGGTGCATGTTGTTTGCGTGGTCGAACCCTCCTGTTCAACGCTAGCCCACTCTCGGTCATTACTCCACCCTCTTGGCGTTCCAACAAAATTCTCACTCCAAGTACCAGAATTCTTCTCAGCATTCCAGCAAAATGCTTGCTTCAGATACCGGCATTCTTCTTTTTGGCGAGTAGCTTGGCAATTGCTTGACCTTTCACGGCTTCTTGTGTGACACACTTGATGTCAAACTCCATTAATTTCCAAAGCCATCTTGTTGCTCTTCCCGACAAGGCCAGTTGTTGGAGCAGGTATCGAACAGGATTATCATGTACCACTAAATGTACTTCATGTGTAAGAAAGTAATGTTACAATTTCTGCGAAGCAAACACCAAAGCTAAACATGCTTTCTCTATCTTTGTGTGCCTTTGTTCAATTGAAGTCATAGTTCTGCTTAAGTAATACATAGGTTGTTCTCTCCCAAGCTCGTCAACTTGGGCTTAGATGGCTACGAGTGTTGCTTCTGTGTGAGAAATATATAAGATGAGTATTCCATCTGGCACTTGAGTAAGTAAAGTTGGAGGCCTTAGCAATCCTGTCTTTATCTCTTCGAAGGCTCGCTCACACACTTCCCACTCAAACTTGTTACCTTTCTTCAACAATTGAGTGAGTGCCATGGTTGCACAAATCGGCCGATCCCACTTGGAATTGGCCGATTTAAATTGGATCGGCAGCGTTCCGATTGGATATAGGGATTGAATCAGTCGGCCCAAAATCGGTTTCAAAATCAACTGAGTTGCCCTAATTCCGATCGATTTAAATCTGATTTGGAATTAGGATAAATCGGGTAAAATCGGTTTTTTAGGTAAATGACCAAAATACCCTAGGTATGATATTAATTAAATTATTTAAGTAAGGGTAAAATTGGAAACTTACCCCGATCCGGTCTCTGCCCCTCCGCCCATCTACTGCCGCTGACCTCAGCTCCGACCTTGCCTCCGAGGCAGGGGAAGACTAGGCGGCAAGGGCGAGCGGCGGGCCAATTGGGGCATGGCGAGGGCGTGGGAGGCCGATTGGGGCGCGAGCGAGGGCAAACAGCAAGTCAATTGGGTAGCGGCGAGGGCGAGCGGCGGGCCGCCTAGAGCGTGGCGGGGGCAAGTGGCGGTGAGGCCGGATCGGGCGTTGTGGCAGAGGGGGAGGGGGGGGTGCGAGCGGCGACGAGTTGCGCTAGAGATGGGGGTGGCAGGACGGGGTAGGAGGTGCAGGGGCGAGGCCGACAGGGGGAGGGGGGCGGGGCGGTGGCGACGGTGGCGGTGGGGGTGAAGTAGGACACGTCAGGGGGGGTGGAGAATCGGGGTAAAATTTTAAAGAACCTGGTGGCATTTTCGTAATTAAAAGTTGACTTAATCCGAGTCGAATAAAAATAATAACTAATTCTAAATAAATTATAAAAAATCTTTAAAATATTATAAAATATTATAAAATATTATAAAATATTATAAAATATAATACATATAATTTGGATTGATTTGGACTAATTGATGAGTTGTTAAATTTTTGTATATGACAGATTTGGACTGATTCAAGCTAATTCAACTGAACCAATTCCTGTCTAATTTAGACCGATTCCGACTCCCTCAAAAACCAATTCCGATTCCGATTCCAATTTTTGCAACCATGGTGAGTGCAAAATTTTTTATGACAAGTCTGGGATAAGCCTCTGAATGTAATTGATTTTTCCCAGGAAGCTTTGCAATTGACACAAAGATGTAAGTGGACTCCTATCCCTAATAGCTTGAATCTAGGTAGGGTCAACTTGGATTCATCATTCGTGTACCAAAAATCCAAGAAGTTGCCTTGACGAAACACCAAAAGCACATTTTTGTGGATTCAACTTTAAGTTATTTACTTTACACCGGTGAAGTACCTTCCGCAACACCTTACAATGATCACTTCTTGCTCTTGACTTCGCAATTATGTCGTCAACATAATCCTCTATTTTGACATATAGCAAGTCGGCAAAAACATATTGCATTGCCCGTTGATAAGTAGCTCCTGCATTCTTCAAATCAAACGACATTACCGTATAGCAATAGATTCCAACAGGAGTGTAAAAAGCTGTCTTTTCTTGATCTTCCATTACCATATGAAATTGATTGTAGCCACTAAATCCATCCATGAAAGAAAACATCTGACAACCAACTACATTGTCAAGTAAAATATCAGGGATCAGTAAAGGAAATGCATCCTTGGGACATGCTTTGTTGAGATCTCGGAAGTCCACCCAAATCCTCATCTGACCATTCTTCTTATTTATCGGGACAACATTTGCCAACCATTCTGGGTAGTTGACTTCACGAATGAAGTTTGCCTTCTTCAACTTCTCTATTTCTGTTACGATCATGGCCTCGATCAGTGGACTAAACTTTCTTCTTGCTTAAACAAATGGACGTACTCCTTGCTTACTTGCAAGGTGGTGTACTGCAAGTTCGGATGACAAACCTAACATCTTATCATATGACCATGCAAAACAATCCTTATAACTTCTAAGTACATCAATGAGTTGTCGCTTCTCCATTTCTTCTAAATCTTATCCAAGAAAAGTTAGACAGGGTTCTTGATTAGCTCCCAAATTGATTTCCAGAAGTCATTCTGCTGTTAGAGTAACTTCATCTTCAAAATGACATGGTGCTTGTTGTATTTCTTGATCTTGTAGTCTATTTTCATGTGATATTGCTCCCACAAACCATGGTCATATTAATCCTTCATTTTTCACTTGATATGTAATAAGGAAATAATTCCGACATGATTGAATCTTCCTGGTTCCAAGGCTATGATCTCAAATTCATCAAATAAATTGCATTTTTTTCTTCCAAGTAAATGACAGGCCATGGGGTCAAGTGTAATTACTTCCTTCTCACAAAAGTTCGTCACTGGCATTTTCCATTGTCCTAATACCATGGTGGCATCCTCAATTACCATATAATCTTTCTCTTCTTGCCTTTGCACTTCTTGGAACGGTGGCATTTCTTTAATTTTTTGCTTTGGTTGCCCTGAATGCACTGCTACCTTTAAAGGCACTAATGAAGCTTCTGGTCTTAGTGAAATTGTTGGTGCTGATGGAATTGACAACTTCTGCAAACTTTGCTACTTTAGGAGGCTGTGGCAGTGGATAATTAGCTATTGGTTTAATAAAGTTTGGCAAATTAAGTGTAGCAGGATAGACATGACTAGATAGTTGTGCTCAAGCCAACTTCAGGACATTTCCCTCCATGAAGAATGCGGCATCTGCAAAGTGCGCTTCCTGAAGAGCGAATGAGTTTTGCTAGCCCCTGGACTCAGATCTAACCTCCTTTACTAGGTGTAGCTTTACTGCATTGGTGCCACAAAGATGGCATACATATGTGGGCATGAATCCATGGTCACCCAAGAAGCATGGGCCACATTGGATCAACTTCTAGAATGTGGAATATGTGTGGTAAACTAAAAGGACCAACAGAGATGTGTAAACACACCATTCCCAATGACTCACATGGTACAGGGGACAGTGGATTGATTGTGGTATCATCTGGCATGAGGTTTTCCTTATTATAACCCAATTCATACAACACATGAATAGGAAGAATATTGATTGATAATCCTTGATCCACAAGTGCACTCTGAACAAGCTTGTTTTGGTGTTCCACACTAACAAACAATGGTCGATTGTGGTTGGTCTCAAGGTGACACAAATCATTGTTGGAGAAAGTGATGATTCTAGCTGGCATTGGTAAAGTATCATCAGCATGTGTCCAAGACGGGTTCATAAGAGATCTTTGTTCCTTATTTACTCGAGTTAAAATAGGTAAAGGATGTCCCAAGTACTCTTCATCTGTGATGTAGTCTTTTATTCCACTTGAGTTTATAAAGAAACTATCTTCTCCATTTCTAATTACAAATTTTGACAAAGCTTGACTGTGGACTGGGCAGTGGGTGAGAAGTGCAACACGTCAAACATGTGCACTAACTCAGGTATCTTCCCTTAACTTTTTCACAATTGTCATTTGATCAACTTCCTTTTGTTGTGTGGGAGGAGAGGAAACCTTCTTTTCCTTCTTTCACTAAACTCAAAGGAGCCTCTTCCTTCTTACTTTCATTTCTTTCAGGTTGCTTTTCCTTTTCCAACTTCTCTTCGTCGGGCTCCTTGCCCTTGCTTAGTTCATCTTTTTCTTTTTCCTTGCCTTGTACCTTCAACGATGAGATCAAATGACTTGTTGTCTTAACATTGGCTGTTAGTGGGAGCTTTATATTTGATTTCTCCTTTATTGAGTAATTCTTAAATTTTCTCCATTATGTTCTGATATTTAACTGTCGAATGCCCAATCATTTGATAGTATCGGTAGAAACATCGAACCACCTTCGGTATCTCCAACATTGAAGGTGTAATCCTCTATATTCCCTCCATTCGCGCCGTTGTTGGGGCACGGCTTTTTGCCCTTCATTGTTGTTCCTTTGTTGTTTTTTCTGACCCTGCTCGCTAAGTTCAGTGACAACATTGGTTGAAGCCTTAGCATTTTTCAAGGAAGCAAAAGCCCTTCCAAGTTCCTTGAAGATCAACACCCTTTCAAAGTGTTACATTGCACACTACTTAAAAACCCAACAGTCGGTTCGACGTTCATTGCACAAATCTTTACAAGTTCCTTAATGTCAGGGGTCTCTTTCGTCTGAGATGTTAGGCTTCTAAACCTTTTCACATATGTTGCAAACTGTTCACCCGGCTCTTCCAACATTGTCGTAAGTGTTCTATCTTTACTGGGATTTCCATTGACTGAAAATATTCTGTGAATTGTTCAACAAACTTATACCATGAACTAATTGATCCGAGAGGGTGGTTATTGAACCATCTTAAGGCATTGCCATTGAGGGATGCAAGAAATTGTTGCAACTTTAACTTCTCATTTGTTGTAATTGCTCCACATTCAAAGATTGTAATGTGATCACCAAGATAGCCATCTCCATCGAACTTTGTGAAGGTTGGGTGATTGTATTTTTTGGTAAATTTTCTGTGTAAACATCATCAGGTAAGGGACGGAGACACTTTACTACTTCACTTGGTTCTTTATCCTTATGCGCTATTAGCACAGCGATCAATGTGGTTTGTGCATCCATTGCGGCTTTCAACTCATCAAAGTGGGCATCTTGAACCAATACAACTGGTGTAACCGGCACTATTGGAACAGTTGTAGGATAGACTAATGGAGGACAATTAAATGCTAGTGGAGCTATTGTGGCGGGAATTGATGGTTGAACCATTGACACTAAAGGCGGCATCGTTGGGATGGGCACCGTGGTGGTAATTGGTGGCGAAAATGCCGTAGAAACCGAAGATTGGGGGATAACAAGGTTGTACCGTTGGTATGGGTATGGTTGCTAGTAGTGAGGCAATTATGGAAACCATGTTGAATGTGGGAGTGGACTGTGTTCAATCCAACTCGGTTGCATAGTGGGATAGTATTGAGTCCAACTTGGCTGTGGCCAGTGAAATTATCAAAGGGGATGTTTGTGTTATGGATCCCGAGACATGAGAAAATATGTTATTTACTCGAGGGGTGTTTGACAAATCCACGTTGGCTGGGGCGGTCGCCAAAGGCCTTTCCTGTGGTGCCGTAAGAATGCTTGTTATCTGTTGGTTGGCTGGATGGTCCATTTTGTCTGAATTTTGCCGATTTGGTGTGTTGCCATCTTCTCTTCTGGATGCACTTCCCATTGCAACGGAGGTTCGCTTGTTTAAGGTGAGTGCATCGGCAAGTGCATTGGAAGGTTCTCCTTCACTAGCACCATTTTGTCATGCAAAATTCCTTGTCTTGAGGGTCATTTTTTTATACACACTATCTCTTCAAATTACACCATTACCTCTCGATGGTCCCTCAGTGGAGTTGCCAAAAATATGTTCTGACACAGGATTGTCTGCCCCTATGGATCGCGTCTTTCAATCTGGGTTCGAGACTGAGGCGCCCTTGCCGCGCAAAGAAATAGTACGATAAAAATAAATTGTCTGTACAAAATAATAAGCAAGAAATTTTATGTGATTCCTTAAGGTCCAACTTGAATTTTTTAAATCAATCCACGACGAGATTAATCTCATAATTTACTAATTTTAAGTTCCTTCACAAATTATAAAATTTTTATCATTTTAACTTTCTAACTACATACATAATTTATTCTTTGAAAAGACGTCAAATTTGATATGTGCTACACTCAAATTTTAAACTTCACCATTCCTTTTGGAATGTGGGAACACGGCAGGGTACGGAGTTATCTGCACAAATCAAAGCACGGGGAAGTAATAAGATAAATTCATTGGGTACAAAACTACTCCAATCCACGTTGGTCTTAGCGTTTGAGTAGATAAATGAATATGTACACGGTCAAACCACGCTAGCTTATGATCCATTTATTATCCTTAGACATCTTCTTCTTTCCTGTGAACACCACCACCAAGTGCATCTCTTCTCCGGACAAAATTCCGGCGACTAGTCGATGTTGAATCCAACAGGAGGCAGTGATTGGAATCCGGGGAAAGGACTCCGATAATCGATAAAAAATGGCAAGGCAGCAACACAGCAGCAAGAACTTCTCCTTGCCGGCGGCAAAAGTACAAATTTTCCTTCTTTAGACGAGCCGGTGGTTGCTAGCAACAAAGGTGCGAACTTTCCCCATCAGGAGAGCCCGTGGTTGCAGGCGGCGACGGCCTTCTTCACAGCAGCAGCAAACCAGCAAAATTGTCCCGTGTTTCTATGCTTCATTTTCGGTGACTGGGGCAATTCCTTTCCCCTCGGTGGCGAGGGTGCGACTCCTTGGCTTGGTGATGGCCAGGCTGCTGCAATGGGATTCCAAGGCGGCAACTATGGGACGAGATGAGAGTTTACTTCATCAATTCTAGATGCTGCAATTTCTGAATCCCCGGCTCCACACGAATAACTTCAGAACCGCTTCAGAGTAACAACAGCTTATCTCCTTGGAGTCTCTCCGGCTGGACTTCCTCAAACAGAAATAAACAGCAGTAGCAAGGTTTCTTCTTTCTTCTCCCAATTGATCTCTGTTTCACCAGGGACGTCTCGATTCCGGCAAGCTTCACGGCAAGGACGTCATGACTCGAGGAGTACCAATTGGCGGCAGCACGACAAGCTACTCCTTTCCGGCAACAACAATAACAGAACAGAGCAGCGAAAGCAATTTGACAAAGTTCCTTCAACAAAGGCGGCTATAGTGGTAGCAAGATTCCTCCTTTCGTCTTCCAATAGATCTCCTATGGTGATGTCCCTCCAAGCATCGGCAAAATTCGAACTTCAGAGCTCTTCCATGGCTCGCCTCAAAATAGAGAATTGACAGAAAACTCTCTGTTCTTGTCTTAGCTCCTGTCGGCAACTTTCTCGCAAAATTCCGGCGGCGCCGGGAGTCTCCAGCGTCTGGGTTGTGCTGTTAGGGTTATCAATAAATTATTATTAAATAATAAGATAAATTATAAATGGTTCAAGGCAGCAACACAGTTTATAAAAGCAGTTGGTACTAAGCTTTTATAATTTCTGCCAATCAGTTGAGAATAATCATTATATTTTAAAGATTGGTACTAAACTTATAAAAATAGATTGATTAATTGAAGAGAAAATAATATGCTCATAATAAGATTAATAATTTTTAATTCCATTAATAAATACTTAACACAACATCAATATTTAGTCTTTAGACATAAATATCAATTTATATATCAATTTGTAAATAATACTCTTTACTTTAAATAATCAAATATAGATAATAAATCTATTAAACCTTTTTTTGCCGATTTATCATTCACATAGAAACCTGATAATTATCTCACATTTATTATTTTAATAAAAACCTGATAATTATCTCATATTTATTATTTTAATGTCATAATCAAATATAGATAATAAATCCTGTCAGATAAAAAACCTTCCTTTGGCCGATTTATTATCCACATAAAAACCTGATAATTATCCCATATTTATTACAATAATGAGTCTTTAGTGTAATAAAATATGAACAATAAATCCTGTCAAATAATAAACCTTCCTTTTGGCTGATTATCATCCACATAGACACTTGATAATTGTCTCATACCTATTACCACATATAAATATAGAATTTTGTTAAACATTAACCTTTCTTTTCAACCGATTAATATCCATATGAATTAAATACTAATAATTGTCTTAATATTTAAAAATAAATTAATTTCCACAAAAGAGCCGTCCTTAATAAATTTTAAAATAAGTTAATTATGACTTAACCAAAAGTTATAAATAAACGGTATCTTTATGTAGGAGTTTCCAAAATTATAACCTTTTGTTACTTTATTTTCCCCATGTTATGTTACCAAAGAGAGACCTTAATTTTGAGATCAAATCCCATAATAATTCATAAAATAAAACCTAATTTTCAATAATTTGATATGAAGGTGGCTCTGATGCCGCTTGTTATAAATAAAGAAATAAACTGTATAAACTTAAATCGACTTCATATTAAATCATTAAGAAAAATTAAACTAGATAAATAAAATAAAATAGCGGAAGCGTACCGAAGCGAATAAAAAAATTAAAGTTTGCAATCCGGGAAGAGTTTTCAAAACCTGAATTTTTAATCATGGATCTTCAAAACTCAACATTAATTTTCTAAATCCAAGTTTTCGGACAATGAGATACCAGACCGAAAACTAGATATAGAATCCGGATCATAACCTCCCTCTATTTATAGCCTTAGTTATATAAATTCAATTCCACCTATTACAGAAGAGAATTCATGAAAAGCGTATCTACACATTAAATTCCACACTTTTTTCCATTAAATTCACACTTTAATTTATGGCTCATAACTCTTAACTTTAGTAGATCAATTTAATTTAGCCAACCTTATATAATAGACATATGATATAATTCCTAATTCATATATATATTTATGTCCAATTTTCAACGATAAAAATATTGCTTGAAGGAATAAGGCTTCTAGTGACCTATGAAATTATGATGTGATAATCGAGCGTCTATACATATAGCCAACAAACCCAGTGTTCCATCAAAGAATCAAACATATATGAGCTAAACTGTCATTATATTAGTGACAAATTAAAGGTTAATGTGATAACTTTGAAGCATCTTAAAACCAAGGAACAACTAGCAGATCTGTTCACCAAAGCTTTGCCTGCAAGTGAACATGAAGAGTTACCGTCCAGCTATGCCTGCTGCACTCCCACTCATGGCTTGAGGGGCAGCATTGAAATGTTATCCTGTTTAATACTGTAGCAGCTGTGTATTTGACTGATTCTAGTCTTATCATGTGTTTGAAAATTAGTTGTAAATTGTCCTGGGATAAACCCCTGATTTTGCGGATTAATTATAACAACATAATCACCTTATTGTAGTATTCATGTTTAAAAAATTCCACACTTACAAAATAATTTGTGGCGGTTTGGTGGTTATAATTATTGGGATAGTTTTGTTTTCGTTTGAAATAAAAAATAAAAAAGGACCAACCCTTCCTTTTTTTGTAAAGTTTTGTAAAAGCCTTTAAATAGTTTCTTTATCACTTTATATTTTGTTAATATTTTATTAAATATATTTTTTAAAATTTTCATTATTATAAATTTTTTTAAATAAAGAAGCTTAAATCAACCCAACTAAACACCCAATTGGATATAACAAATAAAGTCACAAAGTCATAAGGGCGACACACTTTAACATTTATTTGGTACAAGTATAATTTTTTATGCAATATTTTAGTATGTCCCTTATTTAAATTCGATTTAGTCTGGGGCCATTATACTATTTTATTAAATTATATACCTGGTTTTTTAATATGAAAATATTTTAAAATTGTGTTTTTATTATAATATGTTAATAAATATTTAATTATTTTTTAATAATAAATTTTTTTTGATATTTAATAGGAAGTTTGATTATAATAAAAATTTTCTATAAAAAATTTATATAATTTTTTTTCTCATTATAAAAAGTGATATATTTATAATTATAGAGCTGATAAGATTATATTTGATAGAAAAGGTAAAGAAGAATGAACGTTAAAAAAAATAAACAAGATTTTATAAAGCTTTCTAGAAATTATCTTTACCATTTTATAATTTGTTAATATTTTATCAAATAATATTTTTTGTATCCTTATCTTCCTATTATATATATATATATATATATATATATTATAATAAATCAGCACAAAATAATACAAAAACATCTATAATAAAACATTTTAAAATAAAGGAACTCAGAAGAAGAACGGCCGATGAGTAAAAGCAAGGGGCCGGTCAAAGCCTGCGCACAGTGAGCTCCCCACCTGACTGCCCTTTCGCCACATCCACCCCCACCAGACCGTTCTATCGATCTCCCCCCGTTGCCCTTTCGACCCCTTCCAGAGCCAAAACAAAATACAAAAGAAAAAAAAAGCAAGGCAACAATCTCTCTTCCCGACTTCTCACAATTTTTTCCAATCGCATCACAAAACCCCATCGAAATGCCACATCTGTCATCAGGTACGTATATATTTATTGTATATGTGTTTGCAGACCCATTAAATTCCCATTTCTTTTTCTGCCTCATCTCTTTAACACAGCCAGATACATAAAACCAGTTTTCAGGTCCATGGCGAGCTCGGCCGCCCTCAACCCCTCCCTCTGGTCGCCAAGCTCTTCTCCGCTCACCTCACGACTACGCCGTGTCACCCCCTTCGCGCTCCCGGGCGGCTGCCGCCGGAAGTCGTTTGTGGCGGCCTCGGCGGCCTTTGCCAATGAGAACAGGGAGTGAGTGCTGCTATTATAAAAAAAAAATTATTTGGGTTTGGGTTGGGTTTGATTTTTTGGGTTGGCTGGGTTGATGATGGGTTTTGTGGTGGTGATACAGGTTTGTCATTGTTGGGGGCGGAAATGCGGCCGGGTATGCGGCCAGGAGTTTTGTTGAGCATGGGATGGCCGATGGTCGGCTCTGCATTGTCACCAAGGAGGTTGAGCTCATTATATTTGATTTTTTCTTTTTTTTGTTTTACTTGCTTTTAGTTGGTTGATCAAGATGAAAATCTGTGTGGGTAGCGCCTTTTTATGGCATTGCTGATGCTGATGTGGTTCTTACTTGCGTGGAAAATGGGGGGAATATTATTTGAAAAAATGAAATATAGTAGAGATGGCTCCATTAATGCTCTTGTATTGCTGGTTCCGAGATTTAAAGTTGATGTGTTATTTTTAATCCGATTTAGTTTGTTGATCATTCTGTGTGTGTGAATTGTGGTAGTTGGTGGTTGTTACATTATGTTGTCAGTATCAATTGTGTCTCTTTATGTAAATGTTGATCTCGATCTAGTCTTTATTGAGTATAATCCCGGAGAAAGGGTGGTGACCTATATAAATGTGGGTTCCTAGGTCTTCTAAAGTGACTACTCATTAAGGAGTGAAGCTCATGGACTCATTTTCACAGTTCTTACTAATGTAGAAAATGGGGGAATTATTATTGAAAAAAGATTAAATATAATAATAGAGATGGCTCCGCCAATGCTTGGTGTATTGTTGGCCAGGTAAGGAAGAAGGTTGATTCACATGAATCAGATCCTTCTTTGCCATGTACACGATGATGTCAATGATACTTATGTGGAAAATGGCGGAATTCATGAAAAATTAAATAGGCTAGAGATGGCTCCGCTAATGCTAATGCCCTAATGCTTGTGCATTGTTGGTCCCGATCTACAATGTTGATGTGTTATTTTTGCTTGGCTTTCGGTTGTTGATCACGGCGAGTATTGTGGAAGTTGGTGGTTGTTACAATTTGCTGTCAATCTTGACTGCCTCTTTTATGCTAATGCTAATGTTGATGTGGTACTTATTTATGTGGAAATTGGGGTATTCTTATTTAAAAAATTGAATAGATTAGAGATAGAGATGGCTCCACCAATGCTCGTGCTTTGCGCACTCATATAAAGGAGGAGGGTTGATGTTACGAAGTGCTTAGCATCATCAAAACTTTGCTATTTGTAATCAGATGTATTTGATCCCTGACCTCTTTGCTATGTACCTGATTTTTTTCATGTGGTAATTACTTTTGTGGAAAATTGGGGATTCTTCTTCAAAAAATTAAACAGATTAGAGATGTCATAGCCAATGCTTGTACATTGCGGGCAAGCTAAAGGGGGAGGGATGGTGTTGATCTTCAAAACTTTGCTATTTGTAATCACCTGAATTTTGCTATTTGCAATCACATCCTCTTTATGGGATAAGGTGGAAGAGGGAGAAGAAGAAAATAACTTAGAGAGGAACTCCTTCTTTTCATTTGTGTTCTTTTTTCGTCTCTATTTGGATGTGCTTTTTTAATTGCTTTTTATTTAGTTTGTTGATCATCGTGAGATTTGTGGAAGTTCGTGGTTGTGGTCTGTTGCATTGTCAGTTACCTTTTTTATTATGTTGATGTGAATTCCGAATGTTTGTGCATTTTCAGTGGAGAAACTGAAAGTGTATCTAGTTATCAAAATTTTGCTATTTGTGATCACTGTCCTTTATGTGTCATAGACAATTGAGGAGGATTGGTGAATTGGTATCAGGAAGTGTATCTAGTCATCAAACCTTTGTTATTTGTAATCGCATTGCTGGTCCTAATCCTAAACAATGGAGGTGGATTTGTGTTAAAAAGAGTACCTAGTCATCAAAACTTTGTTATTTGTAATCTCATGGATGGGATCCGCTGACCACTTTTCGGCATAAACAGAAGAAAAAAATCAGTTAGTGACAAACTTGAGCTTCTTTGCTGAACTATGATAAGCACATTAAGAGAAATTTAAATACTGTGGGGATACTAGTTTGTGGTTTTAGCTACTATTAAGCAGTCTTTAGTATTTCCTGTCACTATGTCATGTTCAAGGAGAGATGCTGTTCCATGCACAGTCGTGTTGGAGAAACTGAGAACGTACCTTTCCCATGCTCTTGAGCATTGGGTGATTCTTATTCTTCAAACTAGAGTTGATCACGTTTAGCTTAGATTTCGTTTTTTTGTAGCATATTGCAATGCTCTGTTCCTCTTACTACACGGAACAATGTTCTCTTTGTGCAGTTTTTTAGTCCATCATTGCAATTTTGATGGGCATTTAATGCTTTACATTTTAATCTTTATCTGTCAGCTAGCTCCGTACTTTTCTGTATAAATGCAAATGAATTATGTTATTTTTAACGTTGGGCCTCATGTTATTGTTAATGTTTCATTTTTTATCTTATTTTTTAATGTCTTCATAAATTTCTCCCTAACCCTTGTTTCAATGTTTCCCAGCATGGTGGTAGTTTAGATTGGAATTCACATTTGGCATATTCTTGCACATTCATACAGGGTCCTCACTGTTTCATTTGTAGGCTTTTGCCCCTTATGAGCGCCCTGCCTTGACAAAAGCTTATCTATTTCCTCTTGACAAGAAGCCAGCACGTCTACCTGTAAGTTTTAATGCTTTGACTTTAGAGTGAAAATTTTTTGTCTTGTTCCTCCAGTCAGCTGAATGGTGTTTAGTTCTTTTAAACACTGTCACAAGGAAGTTCTATGAGCTACTTAATTTTCTCAGGGTTTCCACACATGTGTTGGTACTGGTGGGGAGAGGCAAACCCCTGAATGGTATAATGAGCATGGAATTGAGGTGTACCATTTAATTGTCTCAATCTTTCTCCTGTTTTGTCTAGTGCTGTTTGGGGCTTATTGTTCTTCTACATTTTGATGAAGGTATTGTACGAAGATCTAGTGACAGAGATTGATGTGAAATCCCAAACTTTGTCCACGTTGTCAGGCAAACAAGTTAAATATGGCTCTCTTCTAATTGCCACCGGTTGTTCTTCTACTAGGTAACATAATGTGCCCAATGTGCATTTTTTTACGTGTGCAGATTGTGTAGAATACTACACTTAAAAGGATTGCTATCAAGGCCAATTTATCTTGTGTCAGATTCCCGGAGAAGATTGGGGGCAACCTGCCCGGTGTTCATTACATCAGGGATGTTGCAGATGCCAATTCTCTTATCTCTTCACTGGTACATTGTGCTCTGCCCAAGTTTTTAGAATTAATGCCAACTCTTGTATTATTATATTGTCAATATTTTTAGCTATTATGGATTCTTTTTACCTATCATTGAATGGGACATAGTCAGTGAACTCCTTTTCACTTTTGAACTTTACAGTCAAATGCCAAAAAGGTTGTCATCATTGGTGGTGGTTACATTGGTATGGAGGTTGCTGCAGCGACTGTTGGTTGGAAACTTGACACCACGGTCTGTGTGTGAATGATGTTAAGATATTTCTGTTGTCACATGGCTTGACTTGCCTGCCTTTAATAGAGTTGCTGTTTGATGGACTAAAGTTCACTTTTGAAAATGGAAAACAGATCATCTTTCCCGACAGTCATCTAATGCCCAGGTTATTTACACCTTCTATAGCTGGAAGGTATGAAGAACTCTACAAGGAGAATGGTGTAAAATTTTTGAAGGTGTGTTTCCTTGTAACTTTTATGACGCTGCACTTTAATTTGAATTCACTGTAGCCGGTGATTATAAATTCTTGTATCTCTTACCACCTGAATGATTCATAGGGAAGTACTATCAGCCAACTAGAAGCTGGTCCAGATGGACGGGTAGCGGCGGTCAAACTTGAAAATGGGACAGTCATTGATGCAGACACAGTATGCATAATTTTCCCTATTTTTTGTTGCGGCTTATCACACCAGAAATAAGAACCATGCTGAGTTGGCTTGTTGCAATTCTAAAACAAATTCTTCTTCTTCTTTCTTTTGATACCCAAAGGGTGTTGCAATTCTAAAACAGCACCCCGCACCCTTTAAAAGAAATTTTTAATGGAGTAATAGAGTGAAAAAGCTTATTGTTTCTGATACAGTGGTCTTTGAATATAGGTTATCGTTGGTATAGGTGCTAAACCATCTGTAAGCCCTTTTGAAGAAGTGGTGAGTTTGAATAGCACTGTTGGTGGAATACAGGTTGGTCAGGCCCCTTTTCCCAATTTATTCCATTTTTCCCATGTATTCATTTATCTAGTGTGTGTGCATGGGAGAGAGTGATAGATCACACCTTTTTTCAACTGAAAAGCGGTGAATCTTTTAGAATGATTTAATTGATCTTTCATTGGCAATTGTCAGGTAGATGGTCTCTTCCGGACTAGTGTACCTGGTATATTTGCTATTGGTGATGTAGCTGCATTCCCTCTACAGGTGTTTCGTTTTTCTATGCCCAATAGACATTCAAATTCCCTCTTTGTCACGATGCATAATATCATATAAATGTGCTTTTGTTTAACGTGATTTAGTGTACTCCATTCAGATATATGATCGCATTTCACGAGTTGAGCATGTAGATCATGCCCGTAAATCTGCCAAACATTGTGTTGAAGCTATGTTAACTGCGAAAACACATCTGTAGGTTCTCTTTTCTGCTTAATTAGGCTTTACATTCTTAAAGCATTTGTTTTTCCTTGCTTGCATGTTCTATGGTCCAAAGAAATACTTTATGCTTGATGATTTGTATGTGGATTGTTCAGATATGACTATCTCCCTTACTTCTACTCAAGGGTTTTTGAGTACGAAGGTAGCACTAGAAAAATTTGGTGGCAGTTCTTTGGAGACAATGGTAGGAAACTACAAATATCATACTTTAATTACATTAAATATTTAATTACATTGACTAGTTATTACTTGGTCTTTTTCTTTGTTTTCCTGTCAGTTGGTGAGACTGTTGAAATTGGGAACTTTGATCCAAAGTTAGCTGCATTTTGGCTTGACTCCGGTATTTGATTACCTTCCCCAATTTATGCAATACGTCGCCTAAATTTTTTCTTTCTTTCTTTTCAATTTAAAGATCTTTCTCATTTGCTATGTCAACAGGTCGATTGAAAGGAGTATTTCTTGAAAGTGGAAGTCCAGAGGTACTTGTTCACACAATTGCTCCTGCCACTTTCAGCACTTGTTTGCACCATTGTTTCATTTGCTATAACAAAGAAAATTTTGCTTTTATCATTTTAGGAGTTCGGATTACTGCCTAAACTAGCTAGAGCACAGCCATTTGTTGATAAATCGAAGCTCGAGAGTGCCTCTTCCGTAGAGGATGCTCTAGAGATTGCTAAAAGCTCTCTCAATGATTGAGCAGCTCTTCTACTACAGGTGCTTGCCGTTTCTTGAATCTGAGTTATCAAGAGATCTTTGATACATTTGATCCTTCTTTTTGACTGAGAACAATGCCCAAAAAATTTTATTGTTCCTGGTTATTTTGCAAAAGGCTATTTGATGTAGCTTCCAGTCGGCTGCTATCAAGTGAATAAGAGGAAATTCAAGCTATTTGACATCAGGGTAGTTAAAAATTGAATGATTTTCTCTGTTGTCTTTTCAAATTATTGCACATAAATAAATACAATTTTCTCATCCAAATTTGAACTTCAGGAAAAACTTCTCTATTTTGTTCATACTTGGTTTGATAATGGGGTTTTCTAGTATAAGCTAGAGGTTGGATTGATTGTGACAATAACCAACAACAATGGTGCAAAGTGCTTTGATTTGTTGGGCACATATTTTCTTTGCCCGCCCCAATAGAGTTGCTTGTGTGGCAAAGAACACTATTCAATCATGTCATGGCTTAAACATAGCCATCGGCAATTTAATCAATGTTCTTCATATTATTATCATAGTGTGAAATTGTTTAATTGAAAGGCCAGGATAATCAATGAAATCAATCAGTCCAACCTATTATATTCAAACACTTTTGTAAATTTGTTTTAAATTAACATTTGCTTATATTAAACTTTGTATTTATTTAAATGCATTATTAATTTTAAACTCATTTGCAAGATATGTTTTTTACATATAAAGATCAACATATTTTTTTCTTTCTTTCTTTTTTTATTTTATTAATTTATTTTATATTATCGTTTGGTTTGATAGATTATAAGAAAAAAAGAAATTATCATTTCCCATATGCGTTTAGATTGAAAAAAAGGAAAATAAAGGCATTTTTTCTCATTTCTTTGTAAGTTTTGAGGAGTAATTATTTGTGAAGGGATTTTCGGTGAGGCCGCCCACCTTATTGAAATCTATATTATTTCTCAACCTATTTTCTTTCAATCCAAACACTCTAACTTTTCAAAAAATACACTTCTCTTTTCATTTCTTATAAAATCCTGTCAATCCAAACAAAGCAAATTCAACTCAAATTAAAATTGTGCGAGCTTGGGCTTGTGTTGCTCCTCTTATATTTTGTAGGTTTTTTGGGTGGGTATATTTGCCCTCGTTACACTTCATGCACACTTATTACTTGCACTTTTTCGTCCTAAAATTATTTATTTAATCCTCTTATCCTCTTTGAATATAAATAAGCTTATTAGTTAACTATGAACAAA